>JACEGR010003337.1:0-107074 GCA_014170235.1 Listronotus bonariensis
GTTTTGAATTTGCCGACACGGTATACCTTTATTTTACCAAAATCTAAATTTGGGCGATCCTTCCTAAACATCCCCCAAAATACTTTTCTTTAATTATATTTTTATTTATATAGAAGGCAGCACAAGGTATCTGACCTCAGAATGTAAGCCTACATAAAATTATTTCACAGAAAATATTCTTTTTCATTTGTTCGGACAGATAGACCCTTTCTTTATAGACCTACCAAAAAGTATAGAAAAAAAAACTAAAACAGTAGGAAAAAAGCTCGCACTATATTTTCTTATTATTAGGGTAAATTATTTGTGCTGTGTTAAGTTTAAGGTTACATGGCTTACATATAAACCATACAGTTATTTTTAAAAATAAAAAATAGTAAAAGCTACAAAACAAAAACTGAAGTAGCGTATGTGGTAAATAAAATAAAAATTTGGTATTTTAGGTTCAAGACAAAAAAACACTCAGGAAAAAAAGGTACTTAAATTTAAAATAGAATGTCAGAGGGAAAGAAATTAAAAGACAAAGCAAGAGAAAGCAGTAAATAAAATGTACTTTTATTTTTCCTCGTTGTAAACACATTAAAATAAACATGTGTTTAAGAAGACAATATCTGACCTTGATTCCACACTAACAGAAGCCAATAGTAGCTCATATATTATCTATAAATTAGAAAAAAAGTATTGTTTTTACAGTTTATTTACATGCCGTTTAAAAAAACTTGAAAATTTTATGGCCTGTTGAGATATTTGGCAAAGCCAATAATAAACAATAACAAAGACAACAGTAACAATAAGAACAATTGCTCTAAAACAACAACTCGACAAACAGGGTAAGGTAATAACGACAAATACTATTTTATAATGATATTAAATTATGTTACAGATACGGTAACAGGTCTTTAACTTTCAAGCATTTGTTTGCAAGGCCTACTTAAAAAATAACTTTAAAAATTCCTTATACTTCCTAACGTCAAATTTTTAAACCCTTAAGAAATATACAAATTCCTGTTTTTTTAATTTTAATGGTTAAATATAGTAAAATTAAATATTATTAATTACATATTAGAAAGTGCTTATACCTACAAAATCAAGATCTTTATAAACACAAAATTTTTAAACGTTTGTTTTTATTCTAAACACACTTAGCTATGTACTCATTCCTTTCTTTGCTTTATAGTATAGGAGGTAGCCACGTTTTCAAAGAAGAATTTAAAGTAAGCTGATTTTTTGATATGTCGTTCTCTTTCCTCTTCTGGATAGACCCTGGGTTATCTGGCTGGCTGTAGTGGTTGAGTTGATTATTTCGCATCCTACCTGTACAGGTAATAATCCAAGGCTTAAAAAAAAATTAAGAAACCTTATTTTTAATTTCTTGTCTTTAGGTAGGTTTAACAAACATATTTTTTAAATTGCCAGACACTTTTATTATTGCTAATTATACAGTTGTCACCCTTTTAACTTCTGAATTGTCCTGTATATTTTAATGAAACTTAGAATGATAATATATGACCAAGGTCTACATTTTTTGACATATCAGTGGCAGCTCTAAATGTCAAGGTCATAGCTGGGCGTAAACACAACCGCTACCACCAGTCAGCTAAAGTATATTTTAAAAATCTTTTAAAACACCCTGTACACTCCCAAGCAACAATAATAAAAGTTCCATTTTACAGTAATAAATTGGTATGTAGTTTCTGTTCGGCATTTTCTATTAAACGAATTTTAAAAAGCTGCTCCATTTTTCAGAAAATTTAATACACTTGGTTTAACCACGTCTAATTAAGTAGACATTTAATTAAATTAATTTGGTTTAAACGTTAAATTCATTTGTTGGGAACCCTGAAAGCTTAGCGCAGGTGTGCAAACCTGACAAATTAATACCTAGCTAGTTGAATAGAAGGGTACGGCATTGTTTAATATGGCTCCAAATGTTACAAAGAGGGTATTCATAGGGCATATTTTAAAATACTCAAGCAAACCTCGAGCTATATAACGAATAAAGGTAATAATTGTTATTTTATTTATAGATAGACACAAAATAATTATAAACAAAAAAAGTTAAACAATCACCAACAAAATAAAATGACTAAAAAGACTTTTATATTATTCATTTCTTTTGTTATTTACTGATTGTTTTCTTGTTCTTTTTTATCTTTGGACAATCCACGAAGGCTGAAAGCCTAAATACTAACGTACCGTGGGTGTCTTAAGCAGAGGTAAGAGGAAGTTTGTTAACACGGGACTTAAAAACTTGAAGATTTGAGGGGAAGGAAAGACCTCCGCTGGCAGCAGGTTCCACTCAGTCTAGAAACTCTAGGGATAAAAGAACGAACGAAATGGGAAGTTCGGGGCCTGTCCAATTGAACTGTATAGGGATGCATACGTGCGGCACCACGAGTTTCTCTGTTAGGAGCTGCAAGAGGAGGGACTATACTGGATAATTCGTCGGAGCAGAAGCTGTAAAAGTATCTATAGAAGAGCGATAGATCTCCCACAGCTCGACGATGGGCAAGAGAAGAGAGTCTTTGAGTAAGTAAAGGATCATTAATAAGAAGAACAGCCCTTCTTTGAATGGCATCAAGAATGCTGAGGGTTGTAGGGGATGCCATTCCCCAGACATGAGAACAGTATTCCAGAGAGGGTCGAATTTGGGACACATACAAAGTGTATAGATTGGAAGGAGAAAAATACTTTTGGCTCGGAAAAGAAATCCAAGCTTTTTGAAGCTATAGGCTATAGATACAATGTGTTTATGCCAGTTAAGGTTATTCTCAAATGTGACGCCCACAAGGTTAAATGTGTCCCCGCTCTGTAAAACCTGGCCACTCATAAGCAAAGGATGAGTGTTTGATGATCGCGACAAGGAACATGATTGTGTCTTGGATGCATTAAATTGAACGAGATTTTGGCGCCCCAATCCAATATCAAATTGAGATCCTGTGAAAGAGATATCTGCATCGCCCTGCGTTTGCTTTCCAAGTCGGGTTGAGAGATTGGTTTGGGAACCTGAAAAGTGGAGTGAAGGGTACTATTGTCAGCATAACTATGAATGGGATTGGTTGTGGAAGAAAGAAGGTCGTTGATGTGAAGAAGAAACAAAGTTGGTGCTAGTACTGAACCCTGTGGCACTCCAGCATTAATTTCGGAAAAGCTTGAAGATTGGCCATCAACAATGACTGATATACGACGATTAGAAAGATAACTGGAGAGCCAAGAGCAGAGTTTAGTTGAAAGACCGTAGGAGGGAAGTTTATTAAGAAGTGCGTCATGCCAGACTTAGTCGAAAGCCTTAGATATATCAAGAGCAACGATCTGGGACTCACCTAGAAACTCAAGAGACTTATTCCAGTTGTGTGAAACGAAGGAAAGAAGATCTGTTGTAGATATCTTGTGACGAAATCCGTATTGCCTGTCATGTAAAATTTTATGTTTTTATAAATACCTAAGAATTTGCGAGTTAATGGATTTCTCCATTACTTTACAAAGCATTGAGAGGAGTGAAATGGGTCTATAGTTGGATGGAAGAGATTTAGATCCTTTCTTGGGAATAGGCTGGACACGTGCAGCTCTCCAGCTGTCCAGCTGTCTGGAAAAATAATATATTTATTTTAGTTCAAATTATTTAATTATTTCTTTTTTATTTTCTTGTAATCATTTGTTTATAAATTAATTTTCGTTACTAAAGTAAATATCAGTTTGTGACAAATTATGTCACTTACACTGCCTGCAATGTATTAACTGTAAAATATAATTTGGAAACTCGTATACTGGAGGACATATGGACCAATGTAAAACACATGGCGACACTTATAATTATAGAACACGTGGCAGAAACAACATATACCCTAGCAACACTAGGTTAACAAGGACTTTAAATAATTTAGGCAAACTAGACGAATCAATAAGGGTCTGAACTCAAAGCTTTGAAATAAACAGCTTTTTTTAAATAAAACCGACTTTAACACAATAATAAAACCCACTAAAAAGTAAAAAGTAATAAATTAAAATATTAAAAAAGTCGGTTAATGCCATATTATGGTATTAAGGGCATAAAAGGTTTTTGTTTCTTTAGTTATTAATATTGAGTAGTTGAGACCATATGTTATTACCCGCCTTCTTTTTTATTTTTATTTATTATTTTTTAATTTTTGGTGAGTTTTATTGTTGTTTTAAAGTAGGTTTTATCTAAGAAAAATGTTTTTTTTTGCTTTTTAGTTTATTATTATTACTATTAAATTGGTAAATATACACTAAAAACACAGACTATAGTAAAAGCACAAGCACGTGAAATACAGGGTTATTCAAAAATCGATCACGAAACTTAAGGGGGTGATTCTACTTGATAAAATAAGGGTGGAGCTTCATATAAATTTTTTCAAAATGTCATTCGTTTTCGAGTTACAAGCCGTCAAAGTGCAATTTTTATTTTGGTTTTTTCGCCATATTGCATTTATTTTTTAACCGATCCAGTTCGTATTTGGCACACAAATCGAGCTTGGTCTAAAATTTTAATACAAAAGTACTTTTTAAATACCGTCAGAGGTCACTTTACCTAAAACTTAAAATTTATTTACATCATAACTCTTTTATTTTGACAGATATCGCAAAGCTGGGGACGCCATTTTATAGACAATCAAAAACTCCAAAAAATAAGGTACTTTTTATTAAAGTCGATAAACTTCACCGTTATGGCACCAATAGACATCAAAGTTTTTATCAATTTCAATCAAATTACCTACATACATACAGGGTGTCCAGTAACTCAACCGACAAACTTAACCAAACGATTTTACAACAAAAAATAAGAAAAAAACTTCATATAAACATATGTCCTAAACGTCTTAGTTTTTGAACCACAGGGTGTTAAAAATTAAAAAAAAAAGTTTGTTGGTTTGATTGTCTATAAAATGGTGCCCCGAGCTTTGAAATATCTGTCAAAATAAAAAAGTTATGATGTAAATAAATTTTAGGTTTTATGTAAAGTGCCCTCTGGTGGTATTTAAAAAAGTACTTTTGTCTTAAAATTTTAAAATGTGCAAAGCTCGATTTGTGTGCCAAATATCAACTGAATTGGTTAAAAAATAAATGCAATATGGCGAGAAACCAAAATAAAAATTGAACTTTGACGGCTTATAACTCGAAAACGAATGACATTTCAAAAAAATTATATGAAGCTCTAACCTTATTTTGTCAAGTAAAATCACCCCCTTAAGTTTGGTGATCGATTTTTGAATCACCCTGTATAATTGACTTAAAGCGAGTTTAAAAGCAAATAAAAGAAAATTAACTAACCAGAACTAACCATGACCCCCTCCCCAAATGTGACAGTTTTGCATGACCGTCTGTAGCGCTTTCAACCAATCAAATTAAACGTGCTTGTAATTTTTACTGTAGTCTAAAAACACTACTAGAACCTCTTTTAGTTTGGTAAAAAGATTAATTTTGCCCCAAGGTTGCCGATTCTGAATGCGCCTCTTTATAATCGAGTATATTTCTTACTAGAGGCAGCTTTGCCGCACGAACAACGTACGGCAGAGATAAAAATATAATAAATGTTAAAATTATTATATTTGCCAATATCTATGAGGGCAAAGTTATGAAAAAATTGTAAAATGCACCCCACGCTTTTACTATGAAGTGACAATATTTTTTTAATGAAAAATTATTTTTAATTTTTAGTTCGGTTGCATATAAAAGCGTGTTATTTTAGTTTTTTAAACTATTATTTATTTTTAATTTTTTAGTTCGATATGCATTTATAAAAAATTCCTTCGCCATTTTGTCAAGAGTAGCTAAACCTGAGAAAAGTTTGGAATGTTGCCAAAAGATGGCAACCCAGGTGTTGTTTTATAATATAATGGATTTTTTTTCCTGGCGGTCCAAACCAGGATAACGGGATACTGTTTGCAGATTATTGCATAGTCATGGGTCCTTAATACGTGTGCAAAGTTTCAAAGAAATCGAATAGCTGGAAGTTGGTTAAAATTAGGCTCAAAGATTCCGTTACATAGATAGATAGATGGATAGATAGTTACAACCCAAGTTAATAAAAGCGTGTTAAAAACATACAGGCGAATTGAGAACCTACTCGTTTTTGAAATCGGTTAAAAATATTGACTTAACCTTTACTTGATATAAATTCGTTTAATATAAAGGGATATCTTTAATTTGTGTTTTATACGAGAAAATAAATTTAATCATTTAGTATGTTTCATTTAACTTTTTTCAGACATTTTACCGGAAAACTTCAAAATATTAAAACTTCCAGCATTGCCTTTAGTGTTGAAAAATTGACTTGATACTTGATAGTACCTCAAAAATTTAAATGGTCCCAGAATGCATAGGTGTATTTTTAATTAGTTTTGTTTTAACATTGAGGCTATTTTAACATTCAGTACTAAATACTATTTTATATATAAATATACCGGGTGTCAAAAAATCTATTAGACAAGCCATAACTCCTAGAGTAGAGGAAATGAAAATGAGACTTAGGTATTGGTAAATGGTATGGAAAAAGAAGAGTTTGGCATATTTTTTACTTTTCGGTTACTTCTGGTTTGACCGGAAGTGACCTTAGATTTTTAGTTTAAATAAAACACACTGTATATTTTATCATTTTTGAATTTCCGGGACAATTCTACATCAGAATGTGACATCTTAAAAAGCTTTTTTTATATTGCATCTAGAAAATCATAATCCAATATTTATGTTCCTAATATAATATTTTTAATTGGTATCATCAAATTCGTATTTTTTAACGCTTGTTTAAACAAGTTTTTCATTAAGAAAATAGTAGTAAGACACGAAAATGTCAATTTGCCAACTCGTTTTAATTCTATTTTTATTCTAGTCACTAAAAATTTGCATTGTATTTTTCTAACATCACCTGGGGTCCTTTGATTAATTTGCATCCAAACGTGGCCACCTAGATTCAATATTAAAAATCGCTTTAAAAATATCAAGTAGGCCCAAAAACATGCAACGCACTAACTCTCCATTACCTATTCTGCTATTTTAGAGGTATATATTAAACCGAAGACAATTGTAGTTTCACTATGGACTCCTAGAACAACGCTAAGTTTTTGGTCATCAGTTTTTACGCTGGCTTGGCTGAATTTATGAAGCGGCAAATAATACGAACTGTTTACTGGTGTACTTGATGGATACCCGCTTCATAAATTCCATGAAGCTGATGACCAAAAATATAGCATTGTTCTGGGTGTCTATAGTGAAACCACAATTGTCTTTGATTAAACCTATGTTGTTTCACAAAATATGTAAGAAATCGCTAACTTGAGCATTAGCAAAGTGTCGTGGAATTAAAAAGGGAATTAATTTGAGAAGTAGAAACAAACGTGGTAGGGCTTAAAGGTGAAAATGCTTTAAATTTACAATTATCTCTAGCCACTTAACTTTATTTTTTATATGACTCGCAGTGTGCTTAAGTATTTTAAAATTTGCCCTATGCAATATCCTCTTAGTAATATTTAGGACCGAAGCGGTCCCATTCATTGCAGGGGTGTACCTAACAAAAGACCATCCAATAAATGAATCCGCCTAACCAATATAGAGCATATCTTCAATTTAGAGCCGTATTAAACAATGATGACCCTTCTATTTAACTAGCTTGGTACTTAGGTCTGCACACCTGCGTTAAGCTTTAAGGTTTCCCAACAAATGAATTTAACGTTAAACCCAAATTAATTTAAATAAATGTCGACTAAATAAGACGTTGTTAAACTAAAAGTAATAAATTTCCTGTAGAACATAGCAGCTTTTTAAATCTCGTATAATAGAAAATGCCAAAACGAAACATACATCTAATTTGTTATTGTACGATGCACCTTTTATTATTTATGCCTGCTTAAAAGTATACAGGGCGTTTTGGACTATTTAAAAAATATATACTTTTTTATTTATTGTATATAATACCATAAAGGGAAAATTTTCTGGAAAGTATTTCTATTGTATGAAAATTAGTTGCTTGGCAATTTCGGGAATGACATTTACAACGATACTGTGTTTGATTGGTCAATTTCGTAATAAGAAAAATAATCAGTACAAAACTATGCTTTGACATTTTGCCACTGTAAAAGACTCTAGTTAAATAGTCATGAATAAAAACGCGGCAACAAGAAACTACCAGCTGCGTTTGAACAAGATTTGTATTGATGATTTTTTAAAGGAGAAGGTAGTACGCCACTGCTTTTTCTTCGAATCAATATTATTTTTGAAATACTCGTTTAGTAAAGGAATAATTTGGTCTTCTGATATTTTTGTACGACTGACATACCAAACACCATATCAGATTTCAGCGATTTTGCCATGCATCAAAACGGCTTTTATTTTTTGAACGAAAACCGCTTGTCGTACAAAAAATATCAAAAGACCAAATTACCCGAAGTAAATGGTTTTTTATAAATAATATTTATTCGAAAGAAAAGCAGTGGAGTACTATTTTTTTCTTCAAAAAAATTCAATGATAATCTTGTTCGAACGCTATTGGTATTTTTTTAACTTTTACAGCAAAAAATGTAATGTAACGGATAAAAACAGTGTACCAAATTTTGTAAAAATATCTGAAGTGGTAGAAAAGTTATAATAAAAAGGCATTTTTCTTAAACTTTAACCCTCTGTATCTCGTAAAAAAAAGCGTTTTCGGGCATAATTTTATATAAAAATGTTTTTATTATCTTGTGTTTTGTACAGTGTTAAAAGAAAAATATTAACTTAAAAATAAACCTGTATATTAAAAACTAACCAGTTTTGACGCCTCACTGTTGAACTAAAAATCGTTGAAAAAAAATCTATAATAATTATTTTTAAGCTTTAGATCCCGTTTTTGAACAGGTCGAAAGATATTTTTATACTGAGTGAAAACGTAATGTTTACTCAATTTGCCTAAAAATTGGACTTGGCCAGTTCTTGCATTGGACCCTTCAATTATTGTTTGGAAGGGTTTAAAGCTTTCGATTTGATAACATTTGTAATATTTTTTAAGTGTTTTAATGTTTGTAGGGAAATATAATATGTCTTTTTTAAAAAATTTAAATAGTTTTAATGAGACATAACCACAGTGCATTATTTTTGGGGTCTATTTTTGCTTGGATATATTAGCTATTTATGTATCAAGGGCGTTACTAGGACTATAATGCCCTGAAGGTCGAAATAGCCCGAGGGCTAGATTTCGACCTGATGGGCATTATAGTCCAGTAAAGCCCGTGGTGCATACAATGCTTTATGTTTTACCCAAAAAGAGTTTTTAATGACTAATTACATTATTTATTCGCAACATAAAAAATAAGTTGCACCTGTATCTGTATACGTAAGTAGATAATGACTGGTATTAAGTTTGACTTTGATGTTTCTATCAGTTAGTCAGTTGGCATTTTTTATTTAACGATTTGCTCAAAATGAAAGAAATTCCACAAAATATAAGAGAAAAGGCCATAAAAGCGACCGAAAATCTTTTGCCAGTTAAATCAAGGCAACAGTATGATCGGGAGTATGGCATATTTGGTATTTGGAAAGATGCGAACGCAATTCTTCAAATAACCGAAACCGTTTTAACGGCATATTTTCAGGAACTGGTAAGTTACTGATTTTATTTTAATACATATGTTTAACAAACTTTATTATTTTTAGTCGGAAAAATACAGTCCGAACTCTCTCTGGACTAAGTATTCCACCCTAAGGTCTAATTGTAATTTTTATTTTGGAAATAAAGTTTAATTTTTAGTATTGTTTAAAGAAAAATATTTTTGTATAAACTTGATCTTTATTGTGAGAGAAATAAAATTGGATAAGCAATAAAGCATATTAATGCATTAGGGCATTATAAGGGAGCATTATCATAATGCCCGCTTATAATGCCCTAGGTGTGATAGCAGGTATTATTGCTACCATAACATATTCCGTTTCTAAGGTATTACAGATCAATGATAGATGGGTAAAACATAAAAAAATTTAAGGTTTTAATGAGACCTAACCACAGTGCATTATTTATGGGGTCTATTTTTGCTTGGATATATAATAACATTAATTACATTGGAGTTGTATAGCGGGATGAGGGCAGGCAAATAAAAACCACTATTGCATTTATCCCAACGTTTCGTGGCTGGATCACCACTTTATCAAGGGCCTATAATTAAAAAAGACACATTACAAAAATTGTTTAGTTACATGGACCTTTTACAACACCAAAAACACTTACAAACTATAATGACTAGAAGGAAAGGCGAAGGAACAACCATCAGGCCGTCAGGACCTCTACAAGTCCGCAATCAGATATCTCTTCAAGTTTTGTGGGGAATTATTTGTACACAAATTAAATAATTAAGAATGAAATTATATATAAAAAAAAAAATTAAAGGCACAAAACATGTTTTGTGCCTTTAATTTTGATGGTTGTTCCTTCGCCTTTCCTTCTAGTCAATATAGTTTGTAAGTGTTTTGGTGTTGTAAAATATTAGGTCCATGTAACTAAACAATTTTTGTAATGTGTCTTTTTTAATTATAGGCCCTGATAAAGTGGCAATCCAGCCACGAAGCGTTGGGATAAATACAATAGTGGTTTTTATTTGCCTGCCCTCATCCCGCTATACAACTTCCAATTTGTTTTTCGAAAGGATGTTTAAAAACTAAACTATGATTAATTACATTTTCGTGTACAAAGCAAGTTACCTAATTAAGTCCGAAATTTTTTATTATACATCCTATAGTTCGCCGCCTTGTACAGGTGAAGCCCTAAAGTAAACAATTAACAGACTCGCGAAACTGATATCATACCACAACTTATCGACCCGGGTAAAATGTTAATTTCTGTAGTTGGAGCAAAGTGCCTGATAAATACTTGGCAACAATTAGTAAAAAGTTTCCATATGGTCGTGGGTGTCTCCGCGAACGCATGCTCTCGCTCTCTTAGGGCGTCTCTTGTGGCGTCCCGACGTCCATCGTTCACTCGACGCTCGCCTGTCGCTCAGTGCGCTCGAAGCGTCTTCCAGTGAAGACATGAAGATCGCCTGGTTGATTGTGGCGTCTTGCGTGGTAGTCTTGAGTCAAGCAGCTTTACCGTATTTCGATGATGGTAAGTCCAATTTTTGTATTTTTTATACTTAACTTTTTTAAAACTAATTGTGCATTTTTATATACATTTTAAAAGTTGTTAAAAGTTTTGATAAGTGTGAATATACAGGGTGTTTCAAGAAACATGTTGATTCTCAAGGGTGTGAACTATTAGGTGAAATTAATAAGAAAAGTTTCAAACTAAGGTATGTTTTTACAAGTCTCAACATTTTGAGATAGACTGTGGTAGTAGTAGTAGTAAGTTTAGTTTTTTTTATACAGGGTATTTAAGATACTTCAAATATGAATTTCATGACTAATTTTAGGCAGAAATGATTTCATTAACTTTTTCCGAATTCCTAACTATTCTTGAATTATTTGGATTTAAAGTTTCTTACACAAAAATTCTAGAATAATGATATACCATTGTTGCGACTAGTTTGCATATGTAATTAGCACCTGTATGTACATACTTTAGCACGCAATCAATCGTAATTTTTAGTCTAATATGTCATCTTTTAATTAAGTTTTTGCTAAATATCACGATTGATTGCGTGCTAAGGCATATACTAAAGTGCTTTACACACTGCGCCCTCTCTTATCTTATCCGTTAGTATGACAAAAAAATGCTTGGAATCAAATTTGTAAAGAGTTTTGTGTTCTACAACTTTTATAATAAATATAAATGCAATTCAAAGTAAAGGAAACGAGATATTCGCAAAAAACTGTTTTTTGACATTTATCCTGTCATATTTCGAGTTCCTTACACGATATCATAATGGATTTTTAGGAGAGTATTTTTTGTACCAAAAAAAGGGAAGTACAGATATTCAACTTATTCCGTGAGATTCCGAGGTGAAGGTCTAAGTTAATTAGGCTATTCGCGGAGATAATAATAAATAAAAAACCAACAGCTGTCAATGTTAACAATTTACGAAAAAATTATCCTTATTAAAACTTAAGTTAATTATTAAATTACATATGCAAACTAGTCGCAACAATGTTACTTCATTACTCTAGAATTTATGTCTGGGCAACTTTAAACCCAAATATATGAAGAACCGTTAGAAATTTGAAAAAGAAAAAAACAAACGCTTTTGCATAAAATTAGTCATAGAATTCAATATAATATAAGGTGTTCGACATTATTTTGACCCATTTTGATTTCGAAAATTTCGAAAAGAAAAGATATTTAGGATTAAAAATAACATTTAAATATAATAAGTTCTAATAAATACTTTTATTATTAATTTTTTGGGTTAAGGGTGAAAATTTAGGTTTGTGCATAAGTGCATACTTATTTCAAAATGTAATACGTAAAGAAAGCTTAAGATTTGTCAAAACTTGTCAAATATTAAAAACAGTTTTTTAATAAACCAGTTTTGGTGGGTAGCCTAAATATCTTTGCCTTATAAAATTTTTCGATAATGTGAAAAATAAGGGTACCTACTTTCCTAAGCAAACTTACTTGACAATAAAAATGCTGTTTTTGAGACACCTCGTATATTAAATAATACTGGTATTAAAAAGGGTGTATCCAGATACATATAAAAAGTTTATTTTTGTATCTTGTATAGGAGCAAAGATAATTTGGTGTATAAATAGAGTTGGGACACCCTATATTATTTTAAAAATATCTAATTTCAAAAGATTTTATATAAAAAGAAAATATATATATCAATTAATATAACATACATATTTTACATTGTCAATAATTTGTGCATTTTATTTAAAAGTAAAATTATCTGCGAAATTATACTAATGCACATGTAGTTTAATCCGTTTTAGCCCACGTTGGATTTGAAATGACTAAAACTGTGTGCAAAATACGATAAAAAAACTAATTAATTGGTTAAAATGCAGAATATTTTGGAATTTGTTATTATTACTAAGTAATTCATCATTTTTATATTTATTTTTGGGCATCTAGCTCTATTATACACCAACAAATTTAAAGTGTTAAAATATTTTTATACATAAAATCTGGGTTTTTATTTAATAACAATATTTTTTAAAGTTAAACCTATATTATTAGATTAAGTACCTAATAAAATAGATTGGTTTAAAAAGTGCTTTTAAGTTATACCTTAATTTTCTTATGTAAAAAGAAAATGACATTTCGATATATTTTCGATACATACCCGTGAACAAAAAATATTCGTTCAGGTATTTCCCCTGCCTCAAGATTTAATGGTAATTCAGTTAGGTTTTGTTGAATCGAACAAGTGAACATCTCTGCTTTTAATATGTATAAAGTGCTAATACTATAAGAAATTACTACTGGTCTTTTTTAAATAATAAATAATTAATAGTTTAAAAAACTAAAAAACACGCTTTTATATGCAACCGAACTAAAAATTAGAAAATAATTTTTCATTAAAAAAATATTGTCATTTCATAGTAAAAAGCGTGGGGTGCATTTTACTATTTTTCATAACTTTTCCATCATAGATATTTGCAAATATAATAATTATAACATTTAATATATTTATCACCCCACGCTTTTTACTATGAAATGACAATATTTTTTTAATGAAAAATTATTTTCTAATTTTAGTTCGGTTGCATATAAAAGCGTGTTTTTTAGATTTTTTAAACTATTAATTATTTTTCATTTTTTAGTTTCTGCTACTCTTGACAAAATGGCGAAAAATTTTTTAATGAACAAGAGTAACAAATTTTAAAATTTTTCCAACAGATTGCAACTCACTAAAAATTTCTTCTTCATTAAGTAGCAAAGATAACGGGATACTGTTTGCAGATTATTGCATTGTCATGTTTCCTTAATACGTGTGCAAAGTTTCAAAGAAATCGAATAGCTGGAAGTTGGTTAAAATTAGGCTCAAAGATTCCAGTTACATAGCCATATTGATAGTTACAACCCAAGTTAATAAAAGCGTGTTAAAAAGTGATTTTCATACAGTGTGGATATGTCTTCTTTGATTAATTTCTATACTTTAAAATTATTTTTTATGATAAAAATTGATAAAAATGACAAAAAGACTTTTAAAATTGACATAAAACAATTTGTGGACATGTCCCATTTGAAATAAATACTCCTTAAATACTTTTAAATTTCAGCTCTAGCTCCTTTATGTATATAAAACATATTAATGATGGGATAATACTTTAATCTAAGAGGTTTTTAAAAAAGGGTGTTAATAATTTTGTAGATAGTAATACAGAATTAATAAATAATGGAAATTGTTAAAAGTAACAAAAATTTTTACAAAAAAATTTAATATTGCTGTGAATCACATGTATAAATTATGAAATTTCTCACATAAACAACCATTTAAAGAATTATTAAAACTAATATTAAAAAAAAACCTATCTGAAGGCAACTGAGACAACTGATGTACACTGTATATATTGCAACTTTTAATGTATAAAAGGTAATTTTCTAGAAACCTGCGGCAACTCCGATTTTAACGTAATTTGGGATACGGGGTTTTTTGGGGTGCTGATCACTAATCTGAAATATTTTTTGGCGGAAACGTTTCGTTCTCGAGATATTCATCATCAAAATTCAAATTTGAACTAAGCTTGTTTTCACTATATTCCCCCTTCTTTTGCACACAATTCTTGATTTAAAGTTAAAGTGTCACACAATATTTGATTTTTACCTCTTAAAACCCCGTTTTCCACATTTTTACATTATTTTTGAATTAAATTGCGTGGCTGTTCTTTGATAATGCGGCAACCATACATACACATAGGGCTTCATGGCACACTGGGATTGAAATGATTCAAAGTATAGCTATGCAATTTAATGCAAAAATAATGTAAAATACGTAAAAAAATGGGGTTTTAAACGGTAAAAATCAAATATTGTGTGTCATTTTAGCTTAAAATCAAGAATTGTGTGCAAAAAGAAGGGGAATATTGTAAAATAGGATTAATTTAAAATTCAAGTCTGAAGATGAATATCTTAAGAACGAAACGTTTCCGCCAAAAATTCTAGATTCGTAATCAGAGCCTCAAAAAACCCCGTATATTAAATTTCGTCAAAATCGAAGTTGCCGCAGGTTTCTAGAAAATTACCGTATAAAATAAGCTTCCCATTTTCTTTTTCTGATGTTCCAAAAAAAAAAACGAAATAGTCAAATTTATGGTATTTTTAAAATTAATTTTTAAACAATGTCTCACGTAACCTCTCTTTTTATTTAAGAAAGTTGATATAATTTGAATAAAAAGAGTATAAATTGTCTTCCTTGAAAACAAAGTTTGGGCGATTTTAAATTTTTTGAGATTTTCTGTAGAAATTTTTAAATCTTAATAGCAAAGTTAATTTTTTTTTTTAAATCTTAAAAAATTAAAATATTGCAGGAAGGAACCCCCATAAAAAACGTCCAGTATAATTCACAAGTCATAAATAAACTTAACTAAATCATGTCAAAATCAAAATAAAATCATTTTTCATGTTTTCCTCGTCTTATCAGAAAGTTTCTCTTGGCTACAACCGACAAAAAGCATGATTTTTTTATGTTTTTCTTATCTTATCAGGTATTTTTTCGTGGTTATAACCATAACAAAAAGAATTTTCTTTTTGCTCAATTGCTGGCTATTTTACTTGTTACACTTCTCTAACATTGGAAAAAAGAGACTGTGTTTCTGATAAAGCTGATTTATCGTTATATCTACCCTTTTTCCCTTAAATTCTTTTTAGTGATGTTGGCACTACGCCAAGAGCTGTTGACCTGTTGAAATGGAAACATATATGTATCGGTTTTTATTTTTATGTATGTAGCTTGGCAGACTAGAGAAATACCACGATAAAACTAATATTTTGGTAAACATTATTATTAATACTAAATTTTTTTAGTATTAATATTTAAAAAATGTTTCACAAGAAACCAACTGCGGATACAATTTTGGTAAACATTTTTTATTCTTAAAATTATTATAATAAACCCAGTGTGATTATATCTTTATCGGGTGCCTACGAAATTACTGGGAAGCCTGTCATTTTTTTATGGAGTGGTATAAGATTTTAAAATTTTGGGGGATTAAAGGTTTGATAAGATGCAGATTTATGATATTTTAGTCCTTATGTGGTACTTTAGATTTAACCGCAAGTGCCTTTGCTATTTTAAATGTAACGCCCTGTATATTTTTCTAAAAATTGATTTTACAGAAAATTAAACACCACTGTTTTTTGACCAATCAAATGTAGTTTTGTAGTTACCATGACAACACAAGTATTTATCGGAATTGCTTTTCTCCTGCCTGGGGTACCCTGGAGCGAATTATGGTAGAATTTTTTTGACATAATCATTGAATTTGTTTTAACGTCATGTCTGTCATTCACATACATAATTAAAGAAAATGTTATTTTGTACCAGTTGTAGTATTTCAGACATAACATAATATAAAATAATGTAAGGTTCTTAGACCCTAAATGACAATTTTATACAACTACAGTTAGTAAAATAATATCATAAGACTGAAATACTAGACATAAGTAAAGAGCAAACGAAAGCAAGGTATGGGTCTAAAAAATTAAAATAAACTATTTTTACCAACTGTAGTAATATAAGGTATATATAATATAAAAGAATAAACAATGATAAGCTCTAAAATTACATATATTTGCAACTACAAAAATTATTGGTAAAATGGAAAATATTTATTTTATAGTAAAATTTTAAAGCTCGTGTCAAAGTTACAAATATTAATTTAAAAGAATATCATTTAACACAAACTTGGTGTGAAATTTTTTTACCGAATACCACACGTGCTTAAATTATTCCGGTACATTTTTCTCGGCCACGAATATTTTAAGAAAATTCTACCTCGCCCGCGGCTCGGGATAATTTTCAAAATATTCGTGGTCTTGAAAAATTTCCGGAAATAAATTTAGCACTGGTGGTATTACAAGTGAAAATTCTTAGCATTTATATTTGCCACTTGCTATTCAAATCTTAATTATTTCAAAAAAAAATGGCTTTTTAAAAGTGTGATATTACTCGCCCTTTTTATTTTATTTTTTATTAAAACATTTTTGGTAAAAAAGGCGAATGAAATTTTTATACTTATTTAATAAACCTATAAGGTACGGTTCCCTAGAACTGTCGGTCGGTGAAAACCGACGCGATTTACATTCGCCCAAATCAAGTATTGACTTTTTAAATGAAACCACATTTAAGTAAATATTTGATTTGGTCGAATGTCGGTCGCGGTCGGTTTCTGCCGACCCACTGCCTAGGAAATCCAGGCTTTATTTTCTATCACTGTAGAAAAAAACAAGTTCCGGCTTTTATCAGAAGTGCTAGTAGACGTGGGAAAAAGAATTTTAATTATTTTATGTTTTACACATCTATTACTGATCTGTAATACCTTAGAAACGGAATATGTTATGGTAGCAATAATACCTGCTATCACACCTAGAGCATTATAAGCGGGCATTATGATAATGCCCGCTTATAATGCCCTAATGCTCTAATATGGAAATTTTATTGCTTATCCAATTTTATTTCTCTCACAATAAAGATCAAGTTTATACAAACATATGTATTAAAATAAAATCAATAACTTACCAGTTCCTGAAAATATGCCATTAAAACGGTTTCGGTTATTTGAAGAATTGCGTTCGCATCTTTCCAAATACCAAATATGCCATACTCCCGATCATACTGTTGCCTTGATTTAACTGGCAAAAGATTTTCCGGTCGCTTTTATGGCCTTTTCTCTTATATTTTGTGGAATTTCTTCCATTTTGAGCAAATCGTTAAATAAAAATGCCAACTGACTAACTGATGAAACATCAAAGTCAAACTTAACACCAGTCATTATCTACTTACGTATACAGGTACAGGTGCAACTTATTTTTTATATTGCGAATAAATAATGTAATTAGTCATTGAAAAACTCTTTTTGGGTAAAACATAAAGCATTGTATGCACCACGGGCTTTACTGGACTATAATGCCCATCAGGTCAAAATCTAGCCCTCGTGCCAAGGCCCTCGGGTTATTTCGACCTTCAGGGCATTATAGTCCTAGTAACGCCCTTGATACATAAATAGCTATTAATGGAAAGCATTACCTTAGCCTTAAATTTAAACCAAAAACCTGTTTTTCAACCTTTTTTTTAAATTATATTCCATCTATAAACCTAATAGTTTGAATCACGGTTGTAACAAACGGTTTGACTCGATGTTTCTATCCACTATCAGCACCCCAGCCCTTATAGGCACAATACGATGGTAAAAGAAAAAGTTATAAAAGTAAGGTTAACTACAAAATATAACCTAATGTACTTTACTTCGGCAAAGAGTAACTCACCCCCTAAACAATAAAAAACAAATAACAAAAACAATAATATTTCCCAACCATTACCATGTACTAATTTTTCTTTGTCTCAAAACCAACAAAATATGCTAGTAGCTTAGTTATATGAAAACTTTTTTCAAGTTAAAGTTTCAAACTAACAAAAACTTTTCCATGTCACAATAACTTTGTTACTTAGCTTTTACAGAAATAAATGTAATGAGAATTGTGTGTCTTACAATAAAACAAAGTTTGACACACATATATCTGTTTCTGCTGATAATCGCTTTATAAATAGAGAACACAGCGAAATTTAAAAAAGATTATTATTTCTTTAAATGGTGATTCCTAAAAATATGTTTCTTAGAAAAAGTCAGCCATATCATACGTAGGTCAAATCAAGATCAAATATTGTACAGGGTGATCAAAAATAATTTCAATTTTTCAGAGAAAATCAAATAGCCATATCTCTTTTATTTTAAATGAAACATCCTGTATTTTTTTACGTCACATGATGACAAATAAAATACTCTTTCAAATGGTGTCTAGGTTGCCTATACCTATCTTTTGTGCTTTTTAGTAAAATATGTTATTACAAATTTTTTAGTCCAAATGTTTATTTAGATTAAAGTTGGCTGTGACATAGCAGCCATTAATATTTTTCTTAAGAAAATATTAACGACCATTTATTGATAACTAGTGTTTTAGTCAGTTTAAAAGAAATTTCAAAGATTTTAAATAAAAACCCTTCTTCTACAAAAACAAGATGATATAATACGGGTAGGATGTGAAAAAGATTGTTTATTTTCGTCTAGAGTTAATCTGAAAAATATTCCAGGAGAAACCATCTGATAACCTTAATAGTTGCTTTAAAAATTTGACACAGTGATTATGGATAATGAAAAGAAACGAGTTATAGGTCACAGAATGTCGTCATAACTGACCAGAGGCGTTATTAGGATTGTTTAAAAACACAAGTTTTATTATTACCACATTCAGCTGAAATAAGTGTTAATGGAAGTAGCATTATAAGCAACTAATGATTTTTTTTCTGTGAATTTTAAAAATAGTGGCAGATAATACAAAATCTTTTAGTTTTGTGCTTTTTTCCAACAAATTTACATTTTGCAATAACGGCTTAGTACATAGGCATAGCTATATCACAGCCTACTCACATTTAAATAGATATTTGGAATAAAAATATGTTAAAACGGAATTTACTAAAAAGTATAAAAAATAGGTATAGGCAACCTATACACCATTTAAAAGATCATTTGGTTTGTCATCATGTGGTGTAAAAAATACAGGGTGTTCCATTTAAAATAAGAGAGATATTGCTATTTGACTTTCTAAAAATTGAAATTATTTTTTGATCACCCTGTATATGATCTATGATCTCGATATGACCTACGTATGATAAAGCTTTATCAATAGAGCGCCCACAGCAAAGTATAAAAAAGGTTAATATTTCGTTAAATAGTGATTCCTAAAAAAAAATTTTGCTTTGTCTGAAATGCTAAAATCAATAATAAAATTACGTAGGATATACGGTCGTTTCAAATTGAGAAAAAAAAATTTTTTAAAAATATTCTAGAAAAACATATTTTTAAGACTTTTAAATAATTTAAAGGCGTAAAGAAGTTACTAAAGGAGTAAAATATTTTTTATTGTTATTTATTATGGTTTCTTAAACTTTTGTTGGAACAAACCGTTACTTTTTGTATTGCTACTTACATACACTTTTAACTTTACTTTGATATTGTATGTACATATAAAAAAAGTAAAATAAAATATTTATTAAAAAAAACATTTATTTTAGTTTACACCTAATTTTTCCAAGTAATGATAAGCGATAAGAAAAGAATGTATACAACTTTTTTTATTACTTTTTATGCTTTTTAATAAGGCATTTTTGTTAAATATTATTTTTGATATTATATAAAAAAATATATTGCTTTTAGCATTTTAGACGAAGCAAGAATTTTTATAAGGAATAACTTTTTTAATATTAAAAATAAAAAAATTACAGGTATAGTTAAGTTCAGCTTTGTTCGCGGGTCTAGTAATGAACCGATTCTGTTAACCAGAACTGAATTGAAGAATTGTTTTAAAGCACATGTCTAGTTATTTATTAGTTCGGAATTTTTATTTCACCGCGAACGAGTTTTCTATACAGCTGAGGATGTAGTCTAACCCTAGCCTTTTGGTTAGGATTTTTAATGGTTAAATTGGATACTACACAAAAAAAAATTTAATTCAAACAAAAAAGGTACCATTGCTATACTGTCGAAAGAGAAGCCACTCGAGGTCTCTCGGCGGCGGAAGACGGTGGACTACCTGCCTCCTCTCGTTTTTAACATAAGTATGTGTATTTAACTAAAGATAAAATTCAAACAACAAGAAATGGTAAAATCTTGTAATATTGTCTATATTTTTAATTAAATCTTTACTTATTTTATTGCATACATACATTCATACGGGAATACAATTAAAAATCCTTTGTTTATATACGCTCAGAATCACAAAAATATAAAAAAAAATATTCAACAGGTATATTAACCCGCATAAAACGTGGCGAAACAAATAAACTGTAATACTGAACGAGATTTATTTCTGTACCACAAAAAACAGAAAACAGCTGACCATGTCGACAATGCGCATGAAATTCCGGGCTGAACTTTTGGTTCCAGCATAAATCACGGGACTGCTAATCAGGTTACGAACCGGTAACAAACTGATTCCATTGTAACCCGCGAACACAGAACTGTTACTAAAAATTCAGGATTTTACTAACCGCGAACGCTGCTTTTTCACTGCGCATGCGAATAGTCCCAGAACCGGTTCTATGTATTTAGATTTAAACTTGTTTGTTTTGATGTTTAAACACTTTTGACCCTGGTGGTTTATTTCATGACTTATAAATTGTTACCTTGCAGATTTGTAGTTTAAACCTTGAACTTATTTTTTATTGTGTTATTTGTTAGGATGTGTTTTTATTAATACCAAAATATTTGAATACAATAAAATAAAAATTAATTTAAAAACCGATTTACACTTAATGTACCTGCAAAATTCCATCTTTTTTCGCCTTTAAATTTTCAAAAAATGTACAAAGCTATCCAATCGGTGGGTCACTTCATAGAAAATTTATGATGATGCAAAAGTTTCAGATTCATTATTTTCCAAAAAAATGTCATGCCAAGTAACCTCACTTTTTAATATATTAATTAATTTTTATAATTATTTTTCAACCGACGTCTATGTGCTCAATGTATATATCGATTTTTAGGATACTTAATAAGCAGAGGCAATTACAAAAACAAAATAAAAATATTTTTAAAAAGTAAAAAAAAAATTTTTGTTTAACTTTCTGGCCTCCATTGTCTAACCATAATCCTAAATATCAATATACAATCTTTGGGACACTCTGTAACACACACAACACAAATTTTTAAGCTGACCATTTTGTAAACACTAAACAATGTCAAATGTTAAATCGTTGCTCCAGTGACCCTACTTATTTGTTAACTCCGAAAACTTTGCTCCAACATTATATGCTACTAAACAATTCCTATAAACTCAAAGGGAAGCGTTTTACCTACCTTTGTCGATACAACCTGTCAATTTGTATCTTTAATCCGGATTCCAGAAAACTAATACATTTTTTGCGTTCTCAACATAATTGGTTCGCTTCTCAAGATATAAGAAAGAAGTCTTTTTCAACCAAAAGAACATTTTTAGTTCTTTATGTCAATACCTTAAGTTAGTAATAGGATTTCGTTGAAGCTTGTGTAAATAAATGATTTTCTGCCGGCAACAAGTTTTGGCAGTTTTCTTGATAAAGGAGGAAAACTTTTGGATGAAATAAGCCGATATAAAAGTGGTTAGCTTAAAATGAAACAGTATTTTGTTAAGAAGTAAATTTCGTCTGTTAAGGTTTCACGATTTATTTTTATTTTTATCCTAAAAATTGTTTGCCTTGTTAGATCCTAGTTCGATATAGCGGTTTTCGCTATTATAAGAGATTTTGAAAAATTCTTTTCAGGGCGTTTCTATAGGTCGATTATGACACAAATCTGTGTGCGCGTTTTCCAAAATCCATTTCCATAATTTATTATTAATAAAAACATATTTACGGGACGGTGGAGTGAACAGGGGTGCTGGGTGGGGACGAAACAGTAGAAATCCTACATTAAACGCCCAAAAACAGTATTTCACAGTACACACCGCACTTTCTGTTTACAAAAATGTCCAAAAATTGTTTAAAAAATTAAAAATAAATAATAGTACAACAATCCCGCCATGGCTGTCACTGCATAAAAAAGAAGAGTTTGCAATAGAACTGTAAATGTCTTGCGATGTTGCCAAATAAAGTGAGAAAGTGTCAATAGCTTAAAAAAAAGGAAGATACAGGACAAAATTCATATGAAAAATTAAGTTATTCCTTCTTCCTATTATAATTTGTAGAGAAAAAAGGAAAATACCTAAACATAAAGAAGGAGGCATTTCTACAAAAAATACCATTGTTTCTCATGGAAATGGTGGATAATCCCCAGAAATAGCCTTGGTGTTAATTCTTCATAAGAAGTTTGGCAACGCTGCTTCTATCAAGACTGTCATTTTCATAATGACGAACTTCATGTTATCAGCTGACCAAAATGAATGCGCCTATTTTCCTTCTTTAATTAATGGCGGACGAGATATCTCATATGTGTGGGATAGTTTTTCGAAAAATTTAATACTTTTCAAAATTAATTTACATTTTCATGTGCCCCGAGTGCAGTGTATTAATGTTTTCTTGTGTTTGACGTTGGATTTATACTGTTTTGTCCCCACCCAGCACCCCTGTTCACTCCACCGTCCGTAAATATGTTTTTATTAATAATAAATTATAGAAATGGATTTTGGAAAACGCGCACACAGATTTGTGTCATAATCGACCTATAGAAACGCCCTGAAAAAGAATTTTTCGAAAATCTCTTATAATAGCGAAAACCGACGCTTAACGGCTTTGTTTCGAAGCTATCTATCAGGCTGCGAATCTTTTTAATAAGCTGCCGAACGATATTAAATCATTGAGTGTTGAAGCTTTTCAAGGAGATCGCGTCACTGCTTCGAGGCAGTGGTTTGAGCATTGGCATATGTATTTTGATAGGCTGAATGTGTGTGTGTGTATGTGTGTGTGGTAAATTAGTAGTTATTATATGTAGTTTGCATTATGATTTCTTTGGTATTATTTGGGCCTATGAAACATTCTATTTACATATATTTAAATTTGGGCCTATATTTATCATTAATTATTTTGCATGACTTCCGGCCTGTTAGGGTTATATGGCAGAGTAGTCAATTGTTTATTGGCTAAATATCGCCTAATCGTGATGGCTGTGATGTAATTACAAATAATAATTTTGTATGCCTTTTAACTGATTGATAATAATACTTTTAAAAACCACTTAGGGGTCTTTGGACGAGTCTACCACGAATATTCATACCGCCTGAAAAGGGCGCTTTTACCCAGCCGGTCAGTGTCAAATGTTTCGAGTGTCGGAAAACGCGCTACTTTTTTTGTCGGACAAGCTTACCATAATAATTTACATCCAAATTTTAAATATTGTGCAAAAATCGTAAGTATTACAATCACGAAACCATAAGACCCATGAACATGTTTCGGGTAATGGATTGGGCGGGTTTCGTAACTATAACCCTAACGATTTTTGGCACAATATTTGAAAATTGCATTAAAAGATTGTGGTAAACTTGACCGACAAAAAAGTAACGCGTTTGCCCAGTCCGTTAACGCGCCGCATCCATATATGGCGGTAAGAATATTTGTGGTAGACGCGTCAAAAGGAAGCTCACTAAAAGGTTTTAAAAGTGTTAATATCATAAAGTAAATTTTAATATTGGCCCAATCTGGTTTTTGTATTGCCTATTGCCAAAAATATTCTTTATTTAAATTATATTCAAAATCCTAGATATTTATAGAAGGAACAGTTTAAAAATGTAAATTCGGTGCTCTTTGATAAGAAAAAAAATCACAAAAAAGTTTAAAGCAAATAAATCGGCATGCTTGTCTTCGCGGCTGCCTTTGCTATATTTCTTTTATGATATGCCGGTTGATGCAGCTGCTCATCGCACTATGGGATAGAAATTAATTTTTTGGTCAAAATTCTAAACTTACCAATATAACTTAAAATCAGTTGCTTTTTACTGGAAAAATATTATAAATTATTACAAATGCTTTTTGGAAACCTAAAACTTATTATATGTAATTATAAATCTCACCCCTCTTAACATTACTATTTTTTATTGTACAAAATAAACTAAAATGTCAGCTTGTTTGGTTAATTCGGTAGTATTCTAATTAGTAATCCGATGATTATTATCTCATATGATATACAGGGTACGACAATAGGTATGATTTTTTTAAATGAAATACCCTGAATATTATATTACCACCAAAAAAATCTTTTAAAATGCTTTAAAAAATACTACATTTGATGTGTCTATGTCAATTAGTTTCGGAAATATGACCTTCCAAATCTGAAAAATAATTTTAAATTATTTTAGAAGCGTAATAGAGATCATCTTCCCAACTTTTTTAATTTTTAAGGTATAAAATAAATAAAAAACACTGTTTTGATGGGTAGATTCTGTAGAATCCATATCTTTCATCAGAATGCTTTTATCTTTTAGGATATATAGTGTAGGACAAACATATTAAATTTTAAAATAGAAAACCTTGTAAATCATAAAAAAATCTTGTATCTGTCCTTACACTCAGAAGTAGCAGAAAGTAGGAAGGCAATTGTAAGTACAAAAACTGATAAAGAAAAAGGTAAAAAATCTTTGACAAAAGTAGCGAGACTTCATGAGACTGCATCGGAAACACAACAATAGCTCTTATTATTTAAACTCTTTTACTTGTTTTAGTAAACAAGGCTAATAATAAATCAAGTAGATTAAATGTTGTATATTTATGTTTACTTAAAATACATTTTCAAGTTTCCTATGACCCCAATAAAAGTCGTCATATCCTTTTATAATTTTGCGTACATGTAGTTTGGAGTATCTACTTTGAAACACACAGCATGAGCCATTAAAATTTCAAAGTTGCTTTTTGGCCAAAATAATGGATTTCTATGGCTGTAAAGGATAGCGGCGCCTTTGTATAAAATTATTATTTTCAAAGGGTACCGAATTTTCGCTTTTAAAATGTTCTTACTATACGTTAAAAGGCTCTAAAAATTAAAAAAATTAATCCCTAGAAACAGCTTCGTCAGCTCAATTATTCATCTATTATACTATTATAATTTTAAGCTGCATAATGTTTTACCTAAATTTTGCCTTTGTAATCATCATAACCGTCTTGTAGACATTAAGCGTATCTTGTCACAACAGAGGAACTTAGAAGTCTTAGTTTAACAATTTGCGATCCATATATAACTATCTCAAAGTACACCTTTACGGAGAAAGTTCTGCTTAAAACAACTTTACACTCTGGTAATCTAGAAAATTGCTTTGTTTTTAACAGGATCATAAAAGTAAGCTCGTTTATTTTTTGTAAAATAGAAATTAGGATTAATAAAGCAAAAGGCCATACCAACGGTTTTATTATTTTTAATCTTAAAAAGTGAGACACATGAGACAGAGACACACACATAAATATTTACATTAAAAGTGTTGATTGACCAGGGTCAATAATTTTGAAACCAAGAAAATTTATATAGCAAGATAAAACCCCTTATACAAGGTAAAAAATATTTAAAAAAAAACGACCGATCTGAGGTCAGAAAGAGAAAGAGGGGAGGGCTAAAGAAAAAAATCGCAAAGTTTTCTCAGAAAACGCATTTCCATAGGACTTGTAGTTTTGCCGGAAATCGAAAAAGCAGTTTTTAGCCTTAAAGACTTATTCCCTTTTATTTCCCCACCTCAAATCGCCCTTATTTATCTTTTCTTTTACTTTTGTTTACCTTCTCTATATTTTTAATAGGTTATACTATAATTTTTGATTTCAAAAATTATTGACTCTGGTCTACTAGGATTTAAGAAAAAAATTGCCATTGTAATGTATATTTTTGTACACCTACAGATAGTAGAGATTTTAACAAACAAAAGACCACCGACTTTTTAAAAATGCCGATATTTTGACACATTAATTTTCGATTTAAAATAAGCGTAATTTTTAATATTAAGTCAAAATAATGTGAAAAAATTATATTTAAAAGCAAAAATCACAGTTTATTTGGAACATGCAAAGGTTGGTACATTTTCACCTAATTTTGTGAAAAAAATATTTTTTGTAAAAGATAAAAATAAAAAACCAGAAACTCAGTTATTTGAATTTTTCACATAAATTTTCAGGTTATGTAAATAAAACGTAAATACAAAAGTTGTAGACCTTTACCGTGCCTACAACCTTACCATTAACGTTTTTGCATAGGGCTTATATTTTTTACCGTATTTTACACATAACCTTCCCCCGACCTTAAATCGCCCGTAATTTATTTTTCCTTTAATTTTTGTTATATTTTCCACCTCTTTCAATGGGTTTTATTCTACTAATTATTTTTTCACTTTTTACCTTTTTCAAAGGCTTTGCAGGCACTGGTCTTTAACATTAAAACACCAGTTTTACTGATTTTTGATGTGCATAATACATGGCATAAGGAGTAATTTTACAACTTATAAAAAAAAGTGCTATAAAATTGGCTTGATAATTTAATAATCAGATCCATGTTATTTTTGGGATATATGACATTAATAAACATATATTTTGCAACACTTAGTCCAAGAGCTTGTGAGCGGCGGACTTTCGTCATTTTGTAAAAGCTGAAAGTTTGTCAGCACATGCTTCCATCATAGGTAGAAGCGATGTGAAAATATGACTTGACTCATAGTGGCTTTGGCAGGTACCAGGTAGGTACCTATAAAGCGACTCCGGCCATATGATCATTGGAACTTTTTTAAAAAGGACATAACAGATCTTAAGCCAGAGATGAATTGAACTTCATGATAATAACCCTTTTAAAACCTATTTAGAAGGGTTCTTTTGATGTGTCTACCATGAATATTCATGCCGCCATATATGGAAGCGGCGCTTTAACTCAGCTTGTCAATTTTGACATGTTTCGGGTGTCAGACTGGGCAAACCCGTCAAGTTTTTGTCGGACAAATTTTTACAAGGTTTTATATGTATTGCAAGCAAAATATGTTTTAATAAACTTACCTATTTATCCAAGATTCGTAAAAATCTATAAAAATTCCGAAAACGATAAAAATACGATTTCTTAATCCTTTGCTAATCGTGTTATTAAAAGTTCGACAAGTTGATTGAGTCACGTTTTTCATTTAAGCTTAAAGTGTCGAGTGGTGTTGCATTGAAATTCGGAAACAATTTCGCGGTTTAATTTAAGGAAGCAACAGTGTTGCTACTGAGTGATTAGTTGCTGTTTAAAGTAAATGTTTCCGCTTGAAAATAGGGTAATCCAGTGTTTTTTATTTAACCTATTGCTTAAAGAAAATGTGTAACAAGTAAATCGCAGATACACTTTTCAATTAATTTTGGGATAAATAACAAAAACTTTGAAATCTTTAATACATACATATACAGGGTGGCCCACCGTATTCGACACGGTTTGAAGCTGGATAACCATGGGGTTTTAAAAAAATAAATACTGGAACATATACAGGTCGAATAAGGCCACAGTATAAAATTATTTTAGTCTATACAAGGTGTCTTAAAAAGTGTGGCGTATCAAAGTTTTATTTTTTTAAATGGAGCACCCTATATTTTATGGCGGTTTTAGATTCTACATAAAAATAACTTACGTTTGTTGATAGTACTAAGTGTCTAATTTTATTCGTTTTTGTGATATTTGATTTTTTTGAAAATGCAGAGGTAAAATGAAATTGATTTTACTTTAACACTTTTAACACATTAAACTTTAAAATGCGTAGTAAGATTATAAATAGTCTGCAATATCATACGTAGGTCAAATCAAGATCAAATATTGTACAGGGTGATTAAAAATAATTTCAATTTTTCAGAAAATCAAATAGCCATATCTCTCTTATTTTAAATGGAACACCCTGTATTTTTTACGTCACATGATGACAAATAAAATACTCTTTCAAATGGTAATAGGTTGCCTATACCTATCTTTTGTGTCTTTTTAGTTAAATCTGTTTTTACAAATTTTTAGTCCAAATGTTTCTTTAAATTAAAGTTGGCTGTGACATAGCAGCCATTAATATTTTTCTTAAAAGACAACGACCATTTATTGATTACTAGTGTTTTAGTCAGTTTAAAAGAAATTTCAATGATTTTAAATAAAAACCCTTCTTCTACAACAAGATGATATAATACTGGTAGGATGTGAAAAAAATGGTTTACTTTAGTCTAGAGTTAATCCTGAAAAATATTCCAGGAGAAACCATCTGATAACCTTAATAGTTGCTTTAAAAAATTTGACACAGTGATTATGGATAATGAAGAACGAGTTATAGGTCACAGAATGTCGTCATAACTGACTAGAGGCGTTATTAGGATTGTTTAAAAACACAAGTTTTATCATTACCACATTCAGCTGAAATAAGTGTTATTGGAAGTAGCATTATAAGCAACTAATGAATTATTTTTCTGTAAATTTTAAAAATAGTGGCAGATAATACAAAATCTTTTAATTTTGTGCTTTTTTCCAACAAATTTACATTTTGCAATAACGGCTTAGTAAATAGGCATAGCTATATCACAGCCTACTTACATTTAAATAGACATTTGGAATAAAAATATGTTAAAACGGAATTTACTTAAAAAGTATAAAAGATAGGTATAGGCAACCTATACACCATTTGAAAGAGCATTTGGTTTGTCATCATGTGGTGTAAAAAAATACAGGGTGTTCCATTTAAAATAAGAGAGATATTGCAATTTGACTTTCTAAAAAATTGAAATTATTTTTTGATCACCCTGTATAATCTATGATCTCGATATGACCTACGTATGATAAGGCAGACTTTTCCTAATCTTGTAACAAATTTTAAAGTTTAAGGAGTTTATATTGTTAAAATAAAATTAATTTAATTGCACCCCTGCATTTTAAAAAAAATCAAATATCACAAAAACGAATAAAATTAGACACTTGGTACTATTAACAAACTTAAATTATTTTTTTATGTAGAATCTAAAACCGTCATAAAATATAGGGTGTTCGATTTAAAAAAATATAACTTTCATACCTCACACTTTTTTGAGACATCCTGTGTAGAGTAAAATAATTTTATACTGTGGTCTTATCCGACCTGTATATGTTTTAGTATTTACTTTTTTAAAACCCCATGGTTATCCAGCTACAGACCGTGTCGAATATGGTGGGCCACCCTGTATACACGTAATATAAAACTATACGATACACCACATATCGTTAATTAACTCCCCATAAAACTAAAGCGGATAAGTGAATCTATTCCTAAACTACTTAAATAGAATATACTGTATAAGCAATAGCTAAAGGTATATCGACCAGTAATGCAACAACAAAGGATGTAGGTGACTAATCCAATCCGAAATGTTTATATGCCGGTATTCACGTTAGACTGTCTCTTTTCCTCATATTGCGTATATGTTAAGTTATTTAGCTGATCTAATATATAAATATATATGCATTTTTAGTGTAAGATATTTAAATACATGGTACCCAATACCTACACAAGAAATGAAACGTTTTTTTTTTGTTTAATCAATACTAATATCATAAAGGGCGAAGTAGTTTTAACTTTGTTTGATTTTTGTGTAAGGACTAATCTTCAGAAATATTCCCAACGCATCATATCCCACACGCTCAATTGGGATAAGTCGATCTTGTATTATGGTAAACAATGTGACATCATTACGTTGAAAGAAGTCTATTAGACTTTACAAAACATGTATCGGCATTATCTTGTTGGAAAGCCGATCAGTTGTGAGTGTCAAGATAGTGCATGGGTTCTGTATGGATAAGGAACGCTGCGCGTCCATGTTACCTGATGAAGATTAAAGGTGACCTGGTTAAGTGTTGTGAGTACCCCAAACCATAACCCAACAGAAGATGAACATGTCTTTCAACAAAACTGTGGATTCCTCCTTCACAACACGTTTCGCCTTTAACCCTGCTCGACCATCGTGCATGCCTAAACAAAATCGAGACTCGTCACTAAAGAGAATAGATGGGTTTAGCCTTTCGATCAGCAGAGTGACCGTTGTCTGCACCACTCAAGGCGACATGCTTATATGTTCTCGAGTTAAAGGGAAGACCCAGTGTGGTCGGTATGAAAATAAGAAAACTTCATCATTTCTGTAAACACTTCTCAAGATGCTAATAGATGCCACCTTGTGAAGTCCCGCAAACCATCTATGTGCAATGGACTCGGTAGTGAGAAACGGTCCCTTAAGGCCAATAATCTTAGGCGGCGATTCCTCACGGTTCGTTGTTCTACGGCAAGTGTCCAGCTTCTTGTTTTTGTAGCGGCCTCTGAAGTCAGCGCCCCGAGCCAACACCTAACCACAGTGTCTGCACTTCACTCTTTGTTTGACTCTGAACAGTGTGACGTGCGTATGGACACCGCTGTAAAGTTCTTCCCCTGAACGGCGGCCGGAGGTGTCATGAACGTTTACCTTTCCGGACTCAAGAAAGATTCTGCTAAATTGACGGCATCTTCTTCTGATTTGCAGAGCGAAGATCTATGTTTATTGGTATCCCGTTTTTAGAGATGAACACGAGGTAGCTTCCTCAAAATGGCGGGAAATAGATGGGCGCTATGGGAACCATCAGAAGTGAAAGGAGTGTTGCATGCAACAGATGACTTGTAGTAGCAAGTGATCTGGCCTTTTTTGACAGTCGACAAATTTATGCATCACTGCACGAAGAGTACAATGGCATAATAATTAGAAAGTGAAAAAACAAAGAGAGTGGGAGTCAGGATATGGAACAATCCAGACAACATCACGACCACATAGATATGTAGTCATGATGGGGTTGATCGTTCACAAGAAGCAACGGGCCAAGAACTTTCAAGAAAGGCAAAAGCAGTGTTCGCACTTCTTGCACTCTAACTGCAATTTCCTCCGAAAAGAAAGTCCAGCTTCCTCGAAGTCCGCACTATACGGCCCCTATCAAACTCACTAAGATGGAAATCGTACAGGTCTCTCGTACTCCAGGCATCGTAACCAATCGTAGTGAAATAACAAATCAAAATCCGCCAAATTTGGATCTTTACTGGTGGCTGCAATATTCATTTTTAGATCGTTAGGAATTAAAAAACAGTATAAACTGAATGTCGAACTGATAAGCAATGAAAATTTATCAATTGTTATTTATAGAAAGGAGAAGCAAATTGGTACTAATTCATATTTAAAACTTTAAATTATATTATTATAAGTGTATAATAAGTGTTTTTAAGTCTGTTTTAGTGCTCTAAAACGGGTTTTAAGTAAAGGCGTCTTTACGCGCCAAAAGTCTAGAATCAGGTGTAGGCTTTCAAGTTGTTGTTGTTAATAAACATGTAATTTTTTGTACTAGTTAATTTGGGCCTAAAAATTAGTTAAATCCATACTTTTCTTAGTTGACAGGCTGTTAGAAAAAAGATAGGTAAAATTAATTCTGAAGAAGTTCTGGCTAGAGATTTAAACTAAATTTAGAGAATTAAAATTTACTGCCAAACTACCCGAGCTACCGGGTTAAATGTTGTGGTTTTGCAATTATTTAAATTATAATTCCAACGTTACGAGGCCAAATCCATAAGCAATAACTTTAAAATAGCATATAAATCAAAATAAATGCTACCAACTTTCATAACAAAACAGCATGTAATCTAATTTCCATATAAACTTATTGGTATCTAGGCACCTAATCTCATAATATTATATTTAAACTTTTGCATATTGCATTTATTTTTTAACCAATCCAGTTGATATTTGGAACACAATTTAGGCTTTGCAGATTCTAAAATTTTTAAGACAACAGTATTTTTTAAATACCGCCAAGGGCATTTTACCTAAAACTTAAAATTTATTTACATCATACCTTTTTATTTTGATAGATATCATAAAGCTGGGGACGCCAATTTTATAGACAATCAAAAATTTTAATGATAAGGTACTCTTTATTAAAGTCGATAAACATCACCGTTTAGGCACCAAAACACATCAAGGTTTTCATCAATTTCAATCAGTTACTCATACATGCAGTGTCCAGTGACAACCGACAATCTGCAGACAATTCTGGCCGCCAGAAAACTAAGCAAGAAACTTTTCACAACCATATGTCACTAAACGTCTTGGTTTTGAACTGTCAGTAAATCAGCAAACAATCTTTACGGAACAACGAATTTACAACCCAGAAAATGGCAAAACTTTCCACAACCATATATTCTAAACGTCTTAGTTTTGAACTACGGTGTGTTTAATATTTAAAAGAAAACTTTATTTTTAAATTTTTGCAATAGTTCAAAAACTAAGACGTTAGAACATATGTTTATATGAAGTTTTCTTATTTTTGTTGTAGAATCCTTTGGTTAAGTTTGTGGTTTGAGTTGAACACCTATCTTCATAAAGTACTTTTTACAATTTTCAATGTGAATCACATATAAGAGAATTGGCGGTTGTGTTGCTGGACACCCTGTATAAGTACAAACATGATGTTTTATAGTACAAGATGCGGCTAAATTATGTTTTAAAGATAAACAAGTTCAGTTATTATTTTATAAAAAAACTAGTCTACCCGTTGCCGCTATTTTTTAAAAGAAAACTTGCTTCGGGCGAGAATCGAACTGAGGTCGCCCGCGTGGCTGGCGATAATATATAATATAATATAAATTATTAATCCTTTAAATTAGCAAAAGTTGAAATTAAGCCGAGTGTTTCAGATTGCATGGATTTATTTAAGAAAGAAAAATCCCGTTGAGCTCAAACCCATTGTCTGGCAAGTTAAAAGTTTTAAACAAATACAATATAACAACATAACATAAACGAATATATTATTTCCACAAAACACTAAATAAAAATTTGTTTATTATTGCGATCACAAATTGCATATGTCAGCAAATTCCAAACACCCGCGTATAAAAGAATGTAAACAAACGTCCAGCAGGTCAGAAGAGCAAGATCACTTTATACAAAACGCCATACAATAGAACAGGATAAATGACAAGAAAGATCCAAATCGCCTTTCTATTTCCAGGCGTTCGTGTTGTCCATTCGTGAGTGCGGAACGAGCCGAAAGACTTTACGGAGTTCGACATAGACGGAAAAGTAGCAGAAAGAAAATGTCTTTCTTGCGAGATACTGAGTACAGGCTCTGGATGGCAATGCTTGACAAATTTTGACGTTGTCAGGAAAAAATGCCACGTCAATTATCTATATACCTATATTCCACACACCATCAAGAACCCCAAACAATCCAATAGCAAACCCTGGTTTTCGAAATCTTATGATAAAGCTAGAATTTTAAAAGTTCAGGCTCACAAGAAGTTTCTACAGGATCCTAGTCCAGAAAACCGACAGGCCAGCATTGAAGCAAGAAACTACTACAATCAAACAATTTCTGAAGCCAAAGACTCCTTCGACAATCGTATTAAAAACAAAGTTCTTTCTTGCTCAAATGGCAGCAAATCTTTCTGGTCCTTTGCGAAAAACATAAGTAGGAATTTTTGTACCAGTTCTTTTCCAACCGCTAACTTTGGAAGGTGAAATTATTTCTACCGCTAAAGGAAAGGCAGAACTATTTGCTAAACAATTTGCTGCCAATTCAACCCTTGACCCTCCCGTAAATCATCCAATTCCAGCGGTTACCCCAGTTCCTCATAAAATGCCCGATATTATTTTAAGGTAAAACACATTAAGCGTATCCTTTCTTCCCTTAACACCAAGAAATCGTCTGGGCTGGATGGCATACCAGCAATCGTTTTAAAAAAATGTGCTCCAGAACTTGCACCAATCTTAACTCGGCTCTTTCGAATTTCTTACGACACAGGTGTCTTTCCGGAGAGCTGGAAAGCTGCACGTGTTCAACCTATTCCAAAGAAAGGATCTAAATCTCTTCCATCTAACTATAGACCAATTTCAATTCTCTCAGTTCTTTGTAAAGTAATGGAAAAATTAATTAATTCACAAATTCTTAAGTACTTAGAAAAACACAAAATTTTGCATGACAGGCAGTATGGATTTCGCCACAAAGATCTACAGCAGATCTTCTTTCCTTCGTTTCACACTGCTGGAATAAGTCTCTTGAGTTTCTAGGTGAGTCCCAGATCGTTGCTCTTGATATATCCAAAGCTTTTGACCAGGTCTGGCATGCCGCACTTCTTAATAAACTTCCCTCCTATGGTCTTTCAACTAAACTCTGTACTTGGCTCTCTAGTTATCTATCTGATCGTCGTATATCAGTTATTGTGGACGGCCATTCTTCAAGCTTTCACCAAGTAAATGCTGGAGTCCCTCAGGGCTCAGTTCTGGCACCAACATTGTTCCTTCTTCACATCAACGACCTTCTCTCGTCCACAACTAATTCCATTCATAGTTTCGCCGACGATAGTACCCTTCACTCCAGTTTTCAGGTTCCTAAACCCATCACTAAACCTGACTTGGAAAACAAACGCAGAGCGATGCAGATATCTCTTTCGCAGGATCTTAATTTAATATTGGATTGGGGCGCCAAAAATCTCGTCCATTTAATGCATCCAAAACACAATCATGTTCCTTGTCGCGAAAAGAGTCATCAAATACTCATCCCTCTACATATGAGCGTTGCCAGGTTTTCACACAGAGCAAAGACACCACTGCAGTACTTCACATGTGCTTCTGCTCTGAAGAATTTACAGTATAGTTCTTCCGCTCACGGTTCCCAACAAACTCGTGGTGCCGTGCGTATGCATCCTATACGGTCCAACTGGACAGGCCATGAACTTTCCACTTTGTTCGTTCTTTTATCCCTAGAGTTTCTAGATTGTGGAACCTGCTGCACGCGGGGTCTTTCCTTTCCCCATCTTCAAGTATTTAAGTCCTGTGTCAACAAACTCCCTCGTACCTCGCTTAAGACGCCTCAACGGTACGTTAGTATTTAGGGCTTTTATCCTTCTGTGGTTTGACCAAAGATAAAAAAAAAATTTAAAATTATCTGAAATTAAATGCACAAGTAGTCAGCATAATACAAAATAGACTTTTTTGGCCCTCTACCCATGGTTATCTACGTTATTAAGCATGACGATTACGGCAGCAGTTTTGGACAGAGATTTTTGCAGCCTCTTTTAAAAGAGAATATTTATCTTTGCATCTGCGCCTTTCGACACCTTTGGCACCACCTTATTTTGCCTGCGAAAAATAGAGGTGCCGACTTTATTTGTCTATATCGATATTTAAGTACTTGCGGTACAGTTCTTTTATTGATTTCGTTTTTAAAGCTAGATGTAAACAATACAACTATAAGCAAAAAAGCAAAACACAAAAATTCAGGGTTAAGGTTTGAGTAGTAGAATAAAAAAGCAATGTGTGCCAAATTGTAACATGTAAATTAATTACTGGTTAAAAATCCTTAAAGTGCAAGTATGTTTTAATTTCTTTACATTATTTTAATTTTCTTATCGTCATGGGCTTTTCGTTAATTTGAGCCTGTATCAATAATATTTTAATAAATACGGCACTAAATTCCCAACCTTCTTAAGCAATTGATATTAAAATTTCTACAATCCGGCAACCACGCAGCTTAACAATAACGATAACGATAACGATAAGCCTTCTTCGGTATTCATCCGTAATTAAAGGAGTCCGGTATGGTTAATAACGATAACGGATCATGCTTTGCTGATCACTGCGCAGCGCAGTCAGAATAACGTTAACCACCACAGGAATTCGCAAAATAAGGGGTGCAAAATATTATAAATTGTAAATAGTGGGTACTGTTTTGGGACATTACTTCTGTTTCTAACCTAAAGAAATAAAATTGCCACCTTAAAGTGCCTTTCCTGCTAGGGATCAAACCTAGACCTTCTTTGTTAAAGATCAAAGGCTTTATTGACTGCGCTACCGGGGTGACAATAATTGGTTGAAACATGATTAACAAAAGTGTAATAATCAAGAGTGACTAAAATATTAAATTTTCGTGTATCCAACTATGCTTTTCGAAGTTTGCAAAGGATTTAGCTTTTGTAATATAAAAACTTGTTTATCATAAACATTAATTAGAATTTTTGTCTGCTTTTACCCTTCTGGAAGCTATTAAAATTTTAATAATAAAACCATAAATTAATAGTGTTTTTGTCACCCTTTAACCTCCTAAAAATCGGCGATGGTTAAAAATGTGCAAACAACGAATAAAAAATATTTATTTCGGAAACAAAAAAGCTCGAAGGAAACCACGGCAGCTTTCTCCTAAGTTATAATAAGAACAAAACCAAAATCTCTCCCCCAATTAGTAAAAAAAGGGTTTTATCAAACTACCACCGAGTACGAGGCAGAAGCAAGACTGCGCAAATTATTCAATGAATAATAAAAAAGAAAGATTGATGAAATTATACGGCACTTGGGTTATTCGTTTTTGTCAACGCGCCAAGCGAGTATAAAAGCTGTAATTTGTATCTGAATAAATCTCTGTGTATATTAATTAGCCTTCAGTTAGAGCATTAATAGGTTTTTTAACTCGATTTTTAAATTTTTGAAAGATAGGACAGGGGCGGCGTTAGGTTTCGTCTACCGACAAGAAACCCCTACCCTGCATCAAAAGAGACAGGCGCGCAACTAGTTTGTCTACAACAAAAACGTATTAGTTTAATTTTAGCTAAATCAGTTTTTTCTGCAACAGGGTTAAATACAATATTTTGTAAAAAGTCTTGTAAGTCCTGTCCTGTCTAAATCTATTTAACCAAACTTGGCAAACCTGAAGAAAACATACTTACCTATTAGCCCTTTAAAAATAAAAAAGGAAACAGATAAAAAGTTATTATTAGTTCAAAAGTGTGCAAGTTTAATTTGGCTCACCTGTACACCTAATACTACTGTCCGAAAGAGAAGTACTTTGTAAAAAAAAGTATATATTGGAATTTGCAGAAAAAAAAGGTACTTCTTGGGTAGGCCCTCTGAGAAAATAGAAACTTTTAAAGCTAATTCCTTCATTGTATTTTTTCGTAAATTTGATCAAAGTTTTCGACCAATGTCGAATTTTATGTAATAATCTATATTTTTCAAAAAAAAAAACTATAGCCAATTGAATTTTTCACACACATTTTTTAGGCAAAAGACTTTAGATGCCTCTATTTACAGAAAGAAAAAAAAGATTTTTGCAAAATTTGAAATTTGTGTCGACCAACATTTTGATCAAATTAACGAAAAAAAAAAAATAAACTACTAAATGAAGCAAATATGCTTTTTAAAATTTTTTAATTTTTCTCTGAGAGGCTTACCACTTGGCAAAAAAATCCCCTTTTTGCAAATTCCAAAAAAAAAAATTCTCAAGTGTTACTCCTTACGTTGTATATGTATAGGTATGGTGTATAGTCCTATGTCTCAGTTTTAAGTTAAGATAATTTGAAAATTCTAGTTACCCCCTAAAAAGAAACGCTTAAATATCTCCTACTGGGTAATACAGGGTGATTCAAAAATCAATCACAAGACTTAGGGCCCTAATTCCACATGTATCTTTTTATTGTTATTGGTTTTGAGTAACAACCCGATAACTTTCAATTTTTAAATACTTGTTTTTTAAATTGTTTAATTTTTTTTTTTGTATCACTAAACGTTCACGATTTAGAAGATTATTACTGTTTTTATTGACTTCTTTACCGATATCTTTTGTAATAATTGCTTTATTAATAAATTGCTTATATTTAAGCTTTTAAACCGATAAATTTTCTACAACTTTTAATTCAAACTTTTCTCCTAAAATTAGTATTTTTGAAGTTACAACGCGTTTAATGTTGTCCTATCGAGTACAAGGTTAACAAAAACGAAATATGCATAGCGTATTACCTTGACAGGTGTTCGATCCAGCTGGCGTTAACTGGTCAGGCACAGGATATCTAAAATTAACGCGTTATAACTTCGAAAATATTTTAGAAAAAAAGTTTAAAATAGAAGTTTTTTATCTTTGGACAATCACGAGGCTAAGTTGCACAAAATTATTTATTTAAAAGTTTAGTTATTAGAAATTTATTGTTTCATAAATTATAAGAAGATATATAGGTAAAAACTTAATAAACAAACAAGTAACTTACTGACACTCTGTATGTATGTAGGTAATTTGATTGAAATTGATAAAGAAACTTTGATGTCTATTGGTGCCTAAACGGTGGGGTTTTATCTCGACTTGAATAAAGAGTACCTTATTTATTAAAGTTTTTGATTGTCTATAAAATGAGCGCCCCCAGTTTTTGCGATGTCTGTCAAAATAAAATAGTTATTGAAAGATATGCTCTATATTGGTTAGGCGGATCACTCATGACACATATGTCAAACTATTTTCAGTTTGAGATTCTAAAAGCACAATTTAATCATTTCTTATTTAAATATTAGTTAGTTTTTTATTTTTATTTTTTAAGTTTTAATTCGAATTTTGGGTTTTTTGGGGGTTTTCTTTTATTTTGTTTCAGGCGACCGGCACCATAGGGGTCAGATTGTGGGCTGAACAGGGTCAGCCTGTATACCCTGGACCAGGACCGAAGCGGTCCCATTCTTCCAGGCGGATTCTTAACAAAAAAGACCTTTCAAAAAAGTTATGATGTAAATAAATTTAAGTTTTAGGTAAGTGCCCTCTGGCGGTATTTAAAAGTACTTTTGTCCTTAAATTTTAGAATCTGCAAACCTTGATTTAAGTGCCAAATATCAACTGGACTGGTTAAAAAATAAATTCAATGTGGCGAAAAAACCAAAATAAAAACTGAACTTTGACGGCTTAGTAACTCAAAAACAAATGACATTTTGAAAAAAAAATATATGAAGGTCTACCCTTATTTTGTCAAGTAAAATCACCCTCTTAAGTTTCGTAATCGATTTTTGAATCACCCTGTATAAAGGTAAAAAACGCTTACAATACAAACGTATTATTATTACCTATGGAGGTATGATGCATCAATTTAATATTACTTCAGTAGTATGCTGCATAGATTGATCCTTTTAATGCCAATTATACCTACTTAACGAAAATCAATTTTATGAAGTAAAGAACAGCAAATTAATAAATTAAATTTGCGTAAAGCAGTAGATTTTCTTTTTTAATTAACCCCTTGGGAGAAAGGTTGAAGGAGGTGCATTTTCAAGCACCACTTAATTTATTAAGGCGTCTCTTCAGTATGCAACCTGTCTAGCAGCCTTTTCTCTAACGTCGACTTTATGAGCTCTAAAATATCTTGCTAGTTGCGAAGACTTTAACGTGACCCAATATGATCCGACGTGAAATAAATAGAGCACTTTAAGTTAAGGTAAAGAGTTATTTTACGTTTGGTTATGTTTGCCAAAGTCAATAAAACTTGACGATAATTGTTTTAATATAAATTTTAAAATAGTAATTTATGTAACAAGTGCATAAAGTGATACTTTTTTACGAATGGGAAGTTTGACAGCACGAGCCGTTAGGCGAGTGCGCAATCCATGAGTAAAAAAGACACTTTATGCATATGTTACATACTATATTTTTTCCACAACCGTATAAAAATTTCCCAAAATACCATTTTATACATGTTTTATTTATCTAAACCTATTAATTTTAATTTTTGCAGCACAGCCATTATATTGCAACAAAAAATCATAGCCTCCTTATTTTTTAAAAGACAATTATCCTCTTTATAACTCATGCATTTATTATTTAATTTTAGAAAATTGTATGTACTTACTTTTTGTAGAAATAATACTAAAACAGTATAAATTCTTTTCAATTTCTTAGTCATACAAATTCATTATTACTACTAATTTTCAATAATTTCTATATAAATTTATTTGCAAACTGTCAAATTTTAAAACTAGTAACACATGAACTAAAAGAAATAATGACAAAATCAAAGGTAACTTGACCCTTTAAGTGTTAGCATTGCATAAATTGATATTTAAGTTTATTGTAGTATGCATTAAAACAAAACACTAATTCAAAGTGTGAAAAAAAGCTTCGAAGTGTTAAAAAGTTAAACCCTGTATTTTATGACGGTTTTGAGATTCTACTTTAAAAAATTACTCAAATTTGTTTATGGTACTAAGTGTCTATTTTTAGTCGTTTTTGTGATATTTGATTGTTTTGAAAAATGCAGAGGTAAGTCATTGATTTTACTTTAAACACTTTTAACACTTTAAACTTTAAAATGTGTAACAAGATTAGAAAAAGTCTGCCATATCATACGTAGGTCAAATCAAGATCAAATATTGTACAGGGTGATCAAAAAATAATTGCAATTTTCAGAAAATCAAATAGCCATATCTCTCTTATTTTAAATGGAACACCCTGTATTTTTTTACGTCACATGATGACAAATAAAATACCTCTTTCAAATGGTGTATAGGTTGCCTATACCTATCTTTTTGATTAACTTTTTAGTAAAATCTGTTTTTACATTTTTAGTCCAAATGTTTATTTAAAATCTAAAGTTAGCTGTGACATAGCAGCCAGCAGTCATTAATATTTTTCTTAAGAAAATAACAACGACCATTTATTGATTACTAGTGTTTTAGTCACTTTAAAGAAATTTCAATGCTTTTAAATAAAAACCCTTCTCTACAGATGATATAATACTGGTAGGATGTGGAAAAAATGGTTTACTTTAGTCTAGAGTTAATCCTGAAAAATATTCCAGAAGAAACCATCTGATTACCTTAATAGTTGCTTTAAAAAATTTGACACAGTGATTATGGATAATGGAAGAAACGAGTTATAGGTCACAGAATGTCGTCATAACTGACCAGAGGCGTTATTAGGATTGTTTAAAAACACAAGTTTTATCATTACCACATTCAGCTGAAATAAGTGTTATTGAAAGTTGCATTATAAGCAACCAATAAATATTTTTTCTGTGAATTTTAAAAATAGTGGCAGATAATACAAAATCTTTTAATTTTGTGCTTTTTCCAACAAATTTACATTTTGCAATAACGGCTTAGTAAATAGGCACAGCTATATCACAGCCTACTTACATTTAAATAGACATTTGGAATAAAAATATGTTAAAACGGAATTTACTTAAAAAGTATAAAAGATAGGTATAGGCAACCTATACACCATTTGAAAGAGCATTTGGTTTGTCATCATGTGGTGTAAAAAAATACAGGGTGTTCCATTTAAAATAAGAGAGATATTGCTATTTGACTTTCTAAAAATTGAAATTATTTTTTGATCACCCTGTATAATCTATGATCTCGATATGACCTACGTATGATAAGGCAGACTTTTTCTAATCTTGTAACAAATTTTAAAGTTTAAGGAGTTAATATTGTTAAAATAAAATCAATTTAATTGCACCTCTGCATTTTAAAAAAAATCAAATATCACAAAAACGAATAAAATTAGACACTTGGTACTATTAACAAACTTAAATTATTTTTTATAGTAGAATCTAAAACCGTCATAAAATATAGGGTGTTTCATTTAAAAACTATAACTTTGATACGTCACACTTTTTTGAGACATCCTGTATAGTAAAATAATTTTATACTGTGGCCTTATCCGACCTGTATATGTTTCAGTATTTACTTTTTTAAAAACCCCATGGTTATCCAGCTACAGACCGTGTCGTATATGGTGGGTTACCCTGTATATGTGTAAGTTTTACCATTTTTTTCTTTGGTTTCAGATCAGGGCTACCCAGCATCAGATGATGATTATTCTGAAAATTCCATCGACAGATTCTTGCAACCGGCACAAAAGTGAGTTTGAAATACAAAAATCTAGATGTTTGTTTTTGCATTCTAAATGTTAGCTTTAAAAATAAACTAAAAAGCAAAAAAATTGGTTATTTTATTTGAAAACTGCATTTTCTTGTAGTGTTTTTGTTAGCAAAATTTAACAGTAAATATTAAAATTATAACTTTATTTTAATTCTGCCTCGTATTCTCGTAAAGTAACAAATAATAAAAAATCGTAAACATTCAGTGTATCTTCTCTTACATTACTGACTGATTGAAGTCGACGAGACATACAGTCAATTAAATAAAGGTTTATATTCCGGTCGATTTTATTTCACTTCTGCAACAACAACTATCTCAGCTCCTGGGCCGTTCTTAAAGCAAATAAAAGATAACATATTTTTAAAAATAAAGGATATTATAAACCTACATTTATTACAATTTCTAAATAACCATTTTTTTGCTAGCCAGTGTTATTAATTTTACCCGTTACAAAAAGTGTAAAAACTGTAATAAACTTTTTACTTTTAATAATATTTTTTTGTCCGTGACGGGAAAAAATAAATTTAAAGCGGAAAATATTTTTGGTAATAGTTCGATATAGCGGTTTTCGCTATTATAAGAGATTTTCGAAAAATTCTTTTTCAGGGCGTTTCTATAGGTTGATTATGACACAAATCTGTGTGCGCGTTTTCCAAAATCCATTTCTATAATTTATTATTAATTAAAACCTATTTACGGGACGGTGGAATGAACAGGGGTGCTGGGTCGGGACAAAACAGTATAAATCCAACGTCAAACACAAGAAAACATTAATACACTGCACTCGGGGCACATGAAAAATGTAAATTAATTTTGAAAAGTATTACATTTTTCGAAAAACTATCCCACACATATGAGATATCTGGTCCGCCTTTAATTAAAGAAGTCATTATAAAAATGACATTCTTGATAGAAGCAGCGTTGCCAAACTTCTTATGAAGAATTAATATCAAGACTATTTCGGGGATTATCCACCATTTCCATGAGAAACAATGGTATTTTTTGTAGAAATGCCTCCTTCTTTGTGTTTAGGTATTTTCCTTTTTTCTCTACAAATTATAATAGGAAGAAGGAATAACTTAATTTGTCATATGAATTTTGTCCTGTATCTTCATTTTTTTAAAGCTATTGACACTTTTTTCACTTTATTTGACAACATTGCAAGACATGTACAGTTTAATTGCAAACTCTTCTTTTTATGCAGTGACAGTCATGGCGGGATTGTTGTATTATTATTTATTTTTAATTTTTTAAACAATTTTTTGGACATTTTTGTAAACAGAAAGTGCGTAAAATATAAAAATCTAGTGTGAAATACTGTTTTTGGTCGTTTAATGTAGGATTTCTACTGTTTCGTCCCCACCCAGCACCCCTTTTCACTCCACCGTTCCGTAATATGTTTTTATTAATAATAAATTATAGAAATGGATTTTGGAAAACGCGCACACAGATTTGTGTCATAATCGACCTATAGAAACGCCCTGAAAAAGAATTTTTAAAAATCTCTTATAATAGCGAAAACCGCTATATCGAACTATTACCATATTTTTTAACTCTCGGTATGTTGTCTCCCTTTGCTTTGCGTCGGAAGACAACACATCCTCGAGCTAAAATCTTCTAGGGATTTTTTTCCTTGTATAATAAATACCTATTTTATCATTATTTTACGCTTTTAAACTTTTGCTCATGTTAAATATTTTTCGGCTTTTCAGTTTTTACATTTATATATTCATGTTATAGTCTGCGGACAACCAAATTAGGATCCTTTTTTTTTTAGTAAAGGTTGTCCTTTTGTTAAAAAAGATTTTACTGCTACCTTTTACGAGATGTATGTATATTAAGGGTCTACAAGGGAAAAATAATTAGGACCTATTGTTGTTCGAATTTTTTTGGAGCGTATTATAATGTCAACTAAAACTAAAGTAAAAATAAACTAAATATTCTTTTTTGCCGAAAAATACTGCCGTCCAATGAAAAAACACCGTATGTGCATTTTTATAACTTTTGAAAAAATGGCGTTTAAAGGTTTGCCTTATAAAATTCCTTGCATTTTACATATGGAATATAAATTTAAAGGGAGGTAAGGGTTTGTAAATTATTTTTTTATCTTATCTTATCAAAAACATTTAAAGAATATATTTTCAAAATTTTAAGTCGATCTGAGCAAAACTCTTGAAGTTATTTTTTTCTTTGGACAATCCACAAAGGCTGAAAGCCTAAATACTAACGTACCGTGGGTGTTTTAAGCAAGGTAAGAAGAAGTTTGTTAACACGGGACTTAAAAACTTGAAGATTTTGGGGAGAAGGAAAGACTTAAGCTGAGAGTAGGTTCCACAGTCTAGAAAATCTAGGGATAAAAGAACGAACGAAATGGGAAGTTCGGGGCCTGTCCAGTTGGACTGTATAGGGATGCCTACGTGCGGCACCACAAATTTAACTGTTGGGAGCTGCAAGAGGAGGGACTATACTGGATAATTCGTCGTTAAAGTATCTATAAAAGAGCGCTAGATCTTCCACAGCTCGACGATAGGCAAGAAAAGGAAGTATTTGAGTAAGTAAAGGATCATTAATAAGAGGAACAGCTCTTCTTTGAATGACATCAAAAATGCTGAGGGTTGTAGGGGATGCCATTCCCCAGACATGAGAACAATATTTCAGAGAGGGTCGAATTTGGGACACATACAAATTGTATAAATTGGTAGAAGAAAATACTTTTTGGCTCGGAAAAGAAATCCAAGCTTTCTTGAAGCCGTGGTGACGATAGATACGATGTGTTTATGCCAGTTAAGGTTATTTTCAAATGTAACGCCCATAAGGTTGAATGTGGCCCCGCTCTGCAAAATCTGGCCACTCATAAGCAAAGGGTGAGTGTTTAATAATTTTTTCGCGATAAGGAACACGATTTTGTTTTGAATGCGTTACATTGAACGAGATTTTTGGCGCCCCAATCCAATATTAAATTTTTATGCAACAATAGAAAGATTTAAGCTAACAGAATACAAAAATAACAAAAACTCATTAAAAAAATGTCACAAACGGTGTTTTTCCGTTGGACGGCAGAATAGTTATGCTAACAGCTCTTTTGACTAACCCGATGGTTGCAAGGTTACAAATTTGTGTAGAAATAATTAAATAAGTTAATTACAAAAGCAATGTGTCCGCTGGGTTGATACAGTTGCATAATTGTTCTACGAGTTCTTAAATTTTTATTTTTAGAAATTGGGCATTTTTTCTACAATTTTGGAGGTTTAATAAACAGTCTAATATTTTTATTTTTTTATTTAATATTTTTTGGGGTAATTGTTTGGCGGATTGTGCCAACAAGTTTAATTTTAATCAATTGGTATTAAGCTAAAAAATGTTTCTCCGATCGGACAGCAATGTATATATTTCCAACACCTATTCCTACTTCCAAAATTGAACGTATTTTTGAGCAGCCAGATTTTTTTCTCAGAAAAAAGTGGTAGTTTCTTTTGTAAACAATAAATTCATGTCGCATTTTCTAAAAAGGTAGTAGCAAAAATATACCAGGTGGTGCATCACAGACTGTCCATAGCAAATCCCAATTGATTTTACAACAAAATTGTAGTAGATTTTTTTTAATCTGATACGGGCCTTACAAGAGTTTTAGCCAGTTTGGTCTATTTTAAAAACGTTAATAAAAACGCTCATATACTAAATTTTGTTATTTTCTAATCAACTAATTATATTATACTTAAAAAACACTGTTGGTTAAATTTAAAAATTGACATTGATTATATTTATTACTGGTGAATTCATTACGACATGAATCAGGTATGCAACAATTTTACAAAAAAAATATATTTTATCTTATTAGAAAATACTGAAATTTAGAGTATGAGCCTATCTTATTAATGTCTTTAAAATGGTCTAATACAATTTTGTTGTAAAATTAATAGGGCCCAATACTTGAAGGTATTAAAATTTACATGGGATTTCCTATGTCCAGTTTAGAGGTACAAAATTTTCATTTATATTTTGCCACCTACTTTTAACTATAAGTAACCAAGAAGGATAGAAAAATGTCGTGTAGGTATAAAAGTTTTATACTTTTTATCTATTTAGCCCAATTAACTTAGATTAACACCTTGAAATTTCACGAAATAGGCTAAATATCTGTACATGCCTTTATTTTGGTACAAAAATACTCTCCCAAAAATCCTCTATGATATCGTGTAAAGAGCTCAAAATATGACAGGTCAAATGTCAAAAAAATCAGTTTTGTGCGAATATCTCGTTTCCTTTACTTTTAATTGCATTTATATTTAATATAAAAGTTGTAAAATCAATTTTTTTACAAATTTGATTTCAAGCATTTTTTTGTCATACCAACGGATCCGATAATAGAGGACGCAGTGTGTAAAGCACTTTAGTGTATGTACATACCTTAGCACGCAATCAATCGTGATATTTAGCAAAAATGTAAGTCAAAAAGATGACATATTAGACGAAAAATCACGATTGATTGCATGCAAAGGTATATACATACAGTAAAGTGCTTCGCTCTTTGCCCCTCTATTATCGGATCCGTTTGACTGACAAAAAATGCCTAAAATCAAAATTTGTAAAGAATTTTGTGTTCTACAACTTTTATACTCAATATAAATACAATTAAAAGTAAGAGAAACGAGATATTCGCTAAAAACTGATTTTTGGCATTTGACCTGTAATATTTCGATATCACAGTGGATTTTTAGAAGAGTATTTTTGTGCCAAAATAAAGGTATGTACAGATATTCAGCTTATTCCGTGAGATTCCGAGATTGACCCTTTAATTTGACTAAGATGAATGGGGTATGTTATCTTTCGAGCATAAAAAAAGAAACAAATAAATATTAAAAACTCAAGAAAAATGAAGAAGTAAACTTTTCTTATATGGGACGCCCTGTATATTATGTCACCATTAAAAATGTCTTTTGAAAAGCTTTACAAAAATACAACATTTGGTAGTGTCGATGCCGTAGGCAGAGTTTCTTTATGAGAAGAGGTTTAGACATATGCAAGACCGGTGATAGCTTTTGTCAGGGACGTGAGGGTGTGAGAATTACCATTTCGGTTGGCAATTCTGTTCAAAGTTGGTAGCATTATCAGCTGATGACAGAGTCGTGCCTTGTCAGAACCTTTGTTTGGTAAAAACTGTGGAAATTTGCCATTTTCATTTTGGTTGTATATTTTGCAAGGATTTCCAGTTGTTAATGTTTTTGGTTAGTTTAGAGACTTCACATATGATTGGTTGGGACTCGTTTTATTTTAGAGATTTTGATAGTGTTTAGTTCAATAGTTTTTAGTCATTCGTGTTTTTATATACATATGATACTGATGAGTGTCCGCTAATTAATGGTACACAGAAAAAACCACAGAATTCTTATGTGAAAATATCCATTTAGGATTTAAACAAACATACCTATATCTAAAAGTTAATGATAAGGAAGATACGGGGTGTTAAAGGGATAAAAATATTTTTTTATTCATGCATTTCGATAATTTCTAATATGTTTTAAACATTTTAATAAAACTCGGTATCCAGGAGTTTTTAGCTATCAGCTATTTATATCTGAGCAGTTGTAATTATAGCTAATACGATGTTATTGAAGGTACATACTTTCGGGTGCACTGAACAACTAAAACGTGAATACCTTAAAAACGGTTGTCAAGACCGATTCTTACTAAGTATACCTTTTATGTGCAGAAAGCATAGAGAAGCTTACTAGTTTACATACATACAGAGTAGTAACAAAAAATTGTGTAGTTTGAGAGAATTTTAAATAGTGTACCCATCGCCCTCTAGTCCACACACAAAAATTAATATTCGATCTGAAAAGCTAATGTTTAAAAACCCCGAGATACCGTTTTCATTAAGATATTTAAAAAGGGGGAACAATTATCAAAATAAATATACTTTTCTTTTTTACTATGACACCCCCGTATCTTCCTTATTATAAACTTTTGGATATTAGGTATGTTTGGTTAAATCTTAATATTTTGGCATAAGGAATCTGTGGTTTTTCTGTGTACCATTTATTAGCGGACACCTTGTATACAAACTTGTTAAAATGGTTTTTGACTTACGGAACCATGGAAAATGTTTTGCTCTGCCAGGTACCTCATCGTACTCTCGTCGCTTTGATAATTTTTAATTTTCAATATTTAAACCACATTTATGTTTTTGATTTAGGTTATGCCTATTAAAATAATTCAATAAATTTTGTTTACAACATACGGTTCTTTTTTGTTTTCTCCTTAATTATACGCCACTGATCTGCCTAAAATCAAACATGGCCGAAAATGGCCCGACTTGACGTCACAGCCGCGCTAGCCAATATGGCGAATGTCGTGACCTTATCTCATCAATCGACTTTGGCCGTAGGTACATAGGTAGGTATAATGAAACTACTATTTTTCAGATTGAAGTGGTCATATTTTAAAAACTATTAAGGATAGGTATATTAAGGATAGATATATTAAATGTGGTATTTTTTAAAGCTTTTTAAAAGATATTTTTATTGGTGATATAATATGTAGGGTGTTCAATTAAAAAAAAAAAAATTACCCCTAATTTTTTGAGTTTTTGATATTTATTTGTTTCTTTTTTTTATGCTTAAAAGATAATAGATGAAAAAGTATAAAACTTGTATACAGCACTATCCTTCTTCGTTATAGTTAAAAGTGGTTCGCAAAATATTAATGAGAAGCTTGTACCACCCGGTACTTCATCTATTTGTACATATAGAAATGTTTAGAAGAGCAAATATATACAAAATATCATCACCTTTAGTTTAAAAATCTAACTTTTTTGTAAATATATATTTAATTTCTTTTAAATAAATGTATTGCTTTGCATTTTATGACAATTTTCAAAGAAATTAGAACTATTATAACCACATCAACACCAAACATCAGTTAAGTGTGCTTTGTAGAAAAAGTGTGTAGATATTAAATGCAAAAATAATATCCAAAGGTAGAATAAAATTACAAATTACAATGTAAACCTATTATTTTAAAATATAGTCTACAAAGTTCATATGGAGCCTCAGTACTAGGTACCATGGGTGCCGGGTCTTTGGATCTTTAATTAATATTATCTCCCAGTTCGTTCAACATTGTCCAAGTACCAAAAAAAAGTTATTGGTACGATCTTAGCAGATACTCTGTATAATAATTTTAAGTAATTATTAAAGATATATACAATACCGGATGTTGCTCCGTCAAGCGGGACATAGGGAATCCCATGTAAATTTTGAAGTGGTCCAATATTGGCTCCCCTAATTATTTTAGAAGAAAATATAATTCGGATTTTTAAAGAGCACGAAAAGTTGTACCCAGTGTACAAATTTCAGCTCTTCTCAGTCCGCCAGCTAAGAGATAAATGCTAAAATAAGTTACGAATGTCCTATCTTCTTATTATTAGAAGTTTTTTAATAAAATACTAGAAAATTATTTAACCTCTTACTCTCAAGTTGTCAGATCAATGTCACATCATTCTTAAATAATGAACTACTTAAATCAAGAAAAATCACTATTATAAAATGGTTTTACCAGGGAAATAGTTATCGAAGAGTAGCGGACATGTTTGCAGCCTATTTTCCCAATAGGCCAATACCAAGTAAATCGACAATAGAACGGACGATAAAAAATTTGAAACTACAGGCACAGTAATCAATAATTGCAAATGTGAAGAAAATCGACGTGATCTTTCGCCAAACGATTTTTTTCTATGGGCACATTTAAAATCTAAGCTACCAATAAAAAATATGAAAATTTAGTCCATCTAAGGAATGCTATTTCCGCTGAATGTGCCAGAATATGGATGTACCAACTAGCCAACGTAAGAAATGAGTTTTATAGTCGTTTGGGTTATTGTCTGGCAGTTAATGGAGGAATATTTGAGCATTTGATTAAATCCTGATATTTTTGTCATAAATTGATTTCTAAATATAAAAAAGTGTGTTTTATTGTCTAGCGTAACTGTGAGTGCATGTGTCGGAATTAGCTGTAAACTAAAATGAAATGCGAGGATTCTTTTTGAAATTCCCGTATAAAATTGTTCAGTTTTGGCAATGACATTATAAATTAATGATCTAAATTGTCACTGATAAATCGATATGGTGTTTTTATTGTTGATTTCTAGAGTACAGGGTGCATAATGAGATACTACGTTGCAGAAGTATTAAGCAGTTTACTCTTTACTAGTTGGTTGAAAAATGCTCAAATTTTAATTTTGGGTGGAACTTACTGTGCTCTTCAATAAATCCTAATAGCATTTTTTCTATAATAATTAGGGGAGCCAATATTTGACTACTTCAAAATTTACATGGGGTTCCTTATGTTCCGCTCGACGGAGCAACACCCGGTATATATAAAAATATTTAATAAAATAAAATTGTTCCTACATTTTTTTAAAGTCACTTAGTAAAATAGGTTTACACGTGTAGATTGTAATTTAAAATAGATATAGCATTTTATTATGTGTGGTAGAAAAACAACCTTGTCCACTTAACAAAATTAATTAAAATATAGAAAAATGCCGCTGTGAAAATATATCTCTGGAGAAATTATTAATTATACTTTATGAAAAGTATCTTCTTTTACATCGTTATTTGTGGCAACGAACGTCAATTTTCTCTATTGAAAAAACACGCGTAGGTACGACTGAAAATAAAGAACCTAAAGTAAAAGAAAAAGAAAAAAATGATTTTTAATAGAAAGTTTTCTGTTTTGTTTGTTGAGTTTTTAGTAAATTAAATTTTGGACGCGCCTTTATTATGTCTTTCTTTAGGTTTACGATGTTGACGGAAAATAAATATAGACTTGATTTTCTTTTAGCAATTTACGTAAATGCTTTTTATAATTCCGTATGGTCCAAGATTGGAATGGAAAGCGATATTCACCCATCTGTTTACCGGGTTGCCTTAAAAATAGTGGTCAAGGCTATAGTTAAAATAACCTCTAAATTTTTGACACAATAGAGACATTTTGCACCTCTTAAAATAACAGACGTTTTTGGCCTCCTATGGTTATCGTTATTAAACATAACGATTACGGCAGCAGTTTTAGACAGAGATTTTGCAGTCTCTGTTAAGAAATTTATCTTGCGTCTGCGCTTTCGACACATAACCTTATTTTTACCTGTGGTTGACCGATTTTAAAGTTTACGAATAATCAGTACTTACTTTTATTCTCCATAAGTTATATATTGGTATTTAAATATATGCAAATAGTTCTCTTGATTTTGTTTTTTAAAGTAGATGTAAACAATACAGTATAAGCAAAACACAAAAAGTAAGGTTAGGTTTGGTACAAAATTATTTTCTACTGAAAGTGGACAAGGTGCTCCGTAGTAAATGTAGAATGAGTGTTAGGTCAGTTCAATCCAGACTGAGTTTTCTAAAAATAAATAAAATAAAAATACTGATAATACGATATTTCAATTAAAACCGACCTCTAACTCCATCTGATTACCTCATAAAACTTTTGTATCAAATATAATATAAAAAGAAGTATCATAAATAATATATTTAGTAAAAATTAGTTTTTATTCGATAATCACATAGGTAAAGGTGGTTTCTTTTAAATCTTAGACTATAATATTTTGTTTCTATAAGCTTTAACATCTTAACTAGCTCGGTACATAAAATAATTAACTTTATACCTTGTACATACACCTGCATAAAAGTGTGATGCTTTACCCTTGCCTTATATTATATTATTTTTTTAATTAAATACTCTTTATGTTAAAAAATTCCTTGTAATATAAAAAAATTATTTTGTTTTAAATTTATTAATACTTTGTACTCAGTAAGGATTTAACTTACCATTAGACTTAGCTAGATGTGGTTGTAAAAGTGATTTCTAATTTCCATTTTGCAGACGTCAGACCTCTTCAATAATTTACCTTTTCAGACGAGCTTGTATCCGAAGAGGCGGAAATTGTGATCACAGACCAAATGATTGCTGTTATAACAGCTCGTGCAGATGCAATTTATGGGGGTCCAACTGTAGATGCCAACGAATGGGCCTCTTTCAAAAATGGGGCTAACTCTCTTAACTAAATTGCATTAATAATGGCCTAATAGCTTTTTAATAACAATGCGCCTTTGTAATATATTTAACCAACTTTTTTACATTTATAATTTTTCGTTGCTTTAATTTTTATTTCGTTTAAATTTTATTTTATAATTTTGTATTTTGTTTTTTATTTTAATTGTTAATTTTGTATTTTTTTTTTGTTTTAAAACGCATAGCTGATTATTAAGAACATATTTTTGCTATTGGGTCATTTAAGACTGAAATTACTAAAGCGGACCAAAATTGCAATCTTTCGCCCAGAAGTCACATTATTTTTATCACGTTTATTTCATAAGACTGACTATTTAAAATAATTCTTGGCGATATGGTTGAAATGTTTTGGTCCAGACCTTTTGCACCGATTCATGGCTGACGAGTTAAAACAGTATTTAGCATATTTTATTTAATCTTATTGTGTCAAATGTCAAACATAAAACGTGTATAAGGCGTTTTTGGTTTTAAATAACCATATTTTCGTAAGATATATGCTGTGCAAGCTGTAAGGTCTTTTAAGCTAAGTTACATGAAACTACAAAAACTTGACCAAAATAAGAACTAACAAATTAAGGGCAGAAACATAACTTTAAAATAAAATTTATTTCAAACTTTTGTAGTTTCAGGGTTGGCAGCTGCTTTACTAAGAGTTTTCCAGCCACTCTCTTAGTAGATGAAGGTTGACCAACTTTAAATGTATTTTTTAGTGACAACATCGTTATATTACTGACAGTGTTACAACCATGTTATAAAAGCCCTGCCGCCTTACGCTACATACCAACATAAAACAAATGTTATAACTTTTTTCATATTTTCATTAGATAAAAAAATATTAAAGCCAAAGTCGAATTATATACCATTTACAGCTGCGACCTGCACAGGTTCCTTCATATACTTAGAACAAGCTGTCCAAGCCGGTCTTTTAATCAGACTCCAGAGACTCGCTTCTAGTAGATTTTGCAATTTTGAGTTTGTCTTTATTGAGTTTTGCTAACCGCAGACGACAGCAGCTTCGTAGTAGTACCAAAAGTGTTCAGATTGAACACTCTTAGAAGAACACCGCTACGTCATCGTCTGATATCAGTTCACTACTTAGTCCCCGTCTACGTCAAGTCAAGTATCGTCGTTAATCATTATAATATTAAAAATGAAAAATCGTTTTGGTGCATTAAACACGGTTTTTTTAAGATATGTTCACTATTTAAAAACCAAAAGCACTCTAACAAAACAAATACACATACTCTCACCAAGACACCTCCAAAATGCCGCGCCTTATAAGTAAAGATATCTGTTTTTACTACGTCTATGTATAGAGGGCGACACAGTTCTGTTGTTATGAAAATAATGCCGTCGCTAAGGGTGGGTGGAGCTTGACAGCCATGGGGGCTATGACGTCGCGGTTTTCTTCTAAGAGCGTCAAATCTCTAATTAACCAACTATAAATCTTGTCCTTTTCGATTATAATTCAGAAGATCCAGTGTAAATTCGGGCAAGTATTTCTTAAGGAACTTTTTGGCCTGGTTTTCTTATCCACTAGTCCTAAGACCTGGCATGACGGAATTCCACAGAAAGGCTTGCACCTATCATTTCTCTTCTACAGGTCTCCCTAGCCAGTCCCTGATGGCCCCTCATGTCCCGCTATTCAGGCAATATTATGTTTGTTGAACACACACACACATACCTCCTTAAGGGCGTCCCTATTAGCCCAATTAACTTAGACTTACACCTCGGAATCTCACGGAATTAGCTAAATATCTGTACATACCTTTATTTTAGTACAAAAATACTCTCCTAAAAATCCTCTATGATATCGTGTAAGGAACTCGAAATATGACAGGACAAATGTCAAAAAAATCAGTTTTTGCGGTTATCTCGTTTCTTTTACTTTTAATTGCATTTACATTTATATTTAAAGTTGTAGAACACAAAATTCTTTACAAATTTAATTTTAAGCATTTTTGTCATACCAACGGATCCGATAATAGAGGGCTCAGTGTGTAAAGCACTATAGTATATGTACATGCCTTAGCACGCAATCAATCGTGATATTCAGCAAAAATTTAAGTAAAAAGATGACAAATTAAACTAAAAATCACGATTGATTGCATGCTAAGGTATGTACATACAGTAAAGTGCTTTACACTCTGCGCCCTCTATTATCGGATCCGTTGGTCTGACAAAAAAATGCTAAGAACCAAATTTATAAAGAATTTTGTGTTCTACAACTTTTATAATAAATATAAATGCAATTGAAAGTAAATGAAACGAGATATTCGCAAGAAACTGTTTTTTTTGGACATTTTGTCATATTTCGAGTTCCTTACAGGATATCAAAAGGGTTTTTAGAAGAGTATTTTTGTACCAAAATAAAGGTATGTACAGATATTCAGCTTATTTCGTAAGATTCTAAGATTGACTACTTTAATTTGACTAAGATGACTGGGGTATATAATTTAGCTTTTGGTAAATCAAGCAGCTACGTATCCTGATATTTAAATTAAAAATATTTGTTGTCTCCATTAGAAAAGGGAATAAGAATCCAATGCTTTTAAAAAAAAGGACACAAAAAAACCAGTAGGGTAAGTCTCTGTTTATTCATCGATACAATGAATAGAAAAAAGTTATAAAATTTATTTTCAAGACGTATAAATATATGATACACATTTTTTTTATAAGATTTAAATAAATACCACACAAAAATGACGTCAGTACTATAACAAATAAAGACAAAATTATGTAACCAATACAGTGTAATTAATTAACTTAAAATAAATGTATAGTTACTAGGAGTATTCTACTGTGGTTTACCTAAGTGATAAAAAAATCCACAGGTAATTTTATCAAGTAGAGAAATTATTATAGATTTAACTTTAAACAAAGATGTTATATTAATTTTTAACATACATATTGAGACTTAAAATTATTTATATATGCGAGAAGGGTACAACGTTCAGAATTCTGTCAATACAAATAAATATATCAATTGGCCTAAATTTTTGTGTTTTTTTTGTCTTTATCTATATTTGAACACCGATACTACAAGATAGAAAAAGAGGACAGCATTGGCGGCTATTCAGGTGTAGTAGGTGAAGTGCCACTTCACCAAAAATAAATAAGAAAACACAAAATAGTATATTACATTACAAGTGTGGAAAATGACTAATTTCACACGAGTGGGAATATTGTAGCACGAGGCGTTAGCCGAGTGCGACAAACCCACGAGTGTAAGAAAATAATTTTTACACGAGTACTGTACACTATTTTTCCTACGACCACAAATTATTCACCAAAAAAAAAAAAATAAATTTGTCTTTACAGAAAAAATAAAAAACAATTGAGAACTTTTGCAACACTAGGGTGATTTTTACTTTGTAACACTAGTGTGATATGTACTTTTTCTCACTGCTATATTTTACTGTTTTGGCAATATTTTTACATCGAAAATCACCTACCTAGAAGCAATATATAACTTTTATCATTTTGGAATTTAAAAGGCCCTCACTTATAAAAATTGTATGGTTTGGTTGGGTAATAATGGTAATAGTTTAATACGGTTTTCTGCTATTTTAAGGGTTTTTTAAAAATTATTGATACTTACATATTTTAGACTCTCTTCTAAATAAAACGTAAGTGACGCATATCCAAAATATTCCGTTTTAAAAAATATCAGTAAACAAACTTACGGGACCGGGAAGTGAAAAGGGGTGCTGGGTAGGGTAAAATTGGTAAAACGAGTTAATGAAATTGAACATCACATGTAAAATTAAGTAAATATTACATTTTTTCTCATATTTTTGAGGAAAAATATGAAAATTGTAAATGCATAACCTAAAGTCCTAGAAGTAAAAAAAAACACTACTAAACGTCCGGTATACCATGCAAAATATGGAAAGCATTTGGCATCGTCGGAATGGTCTGATTCTATTTATGAATAGACAAAAGAAAGTGGATTCATAAAGTGTGTATTAGCCTCAGGTTTAATTAAGGGATTAAAAAAATATATTTAACTAGTTGTTTCAGTACACGAAGACAGAGAGAAAGGAATTTGCTAAAGGAAAGGCAGAACTATTTGCCAAACAATTTGCTGCCAATTCAACCCTTGACCCTCTCGTAAATCATCAATTCCAGCGGTTACCCCAGTTCCTCATAAAATGCCCGATATTATTTATAAAGTAAAACACATTAAGCGTATCCTTTCTTCCCTCTTCAAAATACGTCTGGGCTGGATACCTTACCAGCAATCGTTTTAAAATGTGCTCCAGAACTTGCACCGATCTTAACTCAGCTCTTTCAATTTCTTACGGCACGAGTATCTTTCCGGAGAGCTGGAAAGCTGCACGTGTTCAACCTATTCCCAAGAAAGGATCTAAATCCCTTCCATCTAACTTATAGACCAATTTCAATTCTCTCAGTTCTTTGTAAAGTAATGGAAAAATTAATTAATTCACAAATTCTTAAGTACTTAGAAAAACACAAAATTTTGCATGACAGGCAGTATGGATTTCGCCACAAAAAGATCTACAGCAGATCTTCTTTCCTTCGTATCACACTGTTGGAATAAGTCTCTTGAGTTTCTAGGTGAGTCCCAGATCGTTGCTCTTGATATATCCAAAGCTTTGACCAGGTCTGGCATGCCGCACTTCTTAATAAACTTCCCTCCTATGGTCTTTCAACTAAACTCTGTACTTGGCTCTCTAGTTATCTATCTGATCGACGTATATCAGTTATTGTGGACGGCCATTCTTCAAGCTTTCACCAAGTAAATGCTGGAGTCCCTCAGGGCTCAGTTCTGGCACCAACATTGTTTCTTCTTCACATCAACGACCTTCTCTCGTCCACAACTAATTCCATTCATAGTTTCGCCGACGATAGTACCCTTCACTCCAGTTTTCAGGTTCCTAAACCCAATTTTCACTTTCTTTTCAAAACTAAACAAGAAAGGGCCTCTCAAATAATACATTTCACGAAAAAAAAATGCGGGTTTTTCTTTTTTGTATTAAAAAAATAAGTTTAAAAGTCGCAAAATTCATACAGTGTTGCCATACAGGTATATTAGTCCTAAAAACAAATAAAAGATATGTTAAGATAGACCTAACAAAACCTACTAGAACTTGCTAAAACTAAGCATAACTTAGCAGAAGTAACAAAAACTAGCGTTGACTAACAAAAACTAACCTGTTCACTAACCCCAACACAAATTTAAAACGACACAAAGTTGATGTATCTTATAAAATAAACAACTTGGCAACACCGGTTTTCCAAATACTCTTAACCCTAATCACGACGGTAAACTAAACCATGCATTTTCGTGTGATTTTCGTATTTAAACAATTTTTTATGTCTTTATTAAAAAGTTTTTTGCAATTTTCCGCCTTTTATTTGATTTGTTAGACCGTGTTTTATCATAAATATAAATAAAACATGCAAAAATTTTAAGTTATAGTGTTTCCGTATGGTGTGATGTTTTACCCATCTATTATTGATCTGTAATACCTTAGAAACGGCAATATGTTATGGTAGCAATAATACCTGCTATCACCTAGGCCTTATAAGCGGGCATTATGATAATGCCCGCTTATAATGCCTAATGCGCTAATATGGAAATTTTATTGCTTATCCAATTTTATTTCTCCACAATAAAGATCAAGTTTATAACAAACATATGTATTAAAATAAAATCAATAACTTACCAGTTCCTGAAAATATGCCATTAAAACGGTTTCGGTTATTTGAAGAAATTGCGTTCGCATCTTTCAAATACCAAATATGCCATACTCCCGATCATACTGTTGCCTTGATTTAACTGGCAAAAATTTTCGGTCGCTTTTATGGCCTTTTCTCTTATATTTTGTGGAATTTCTTCCATTTTGAGCAAATCGTTAAATAAAAAATGCCAACTGACTAACTGATAGAAACATCAAAGTCAAACTTAACACCAGTCATTATCTACTTACGTATACAGGTACAGGTGCAACTTATTTTTATATTGCGAATAAATAATGTAATTAGTCATTGAAAAACTCTTTTTTGGGTAAAACATAAAGCATTATGCACCACGGGCTTTACTGGACTATAATGCCCATCAGGTCGAAATCTAGCCCTCGGGCCAGAGGCCCTCGGGCTATTTCGACCTTCAGGGCGATTATAGTCCTAGTAACGCCCTTGGCTTGGGTTGTATGTATGTATGTATGTATGTAACGGAATCTTTAAGCTTAATTTTCACCAACTTCCAGCGATTCGATTTCTTTGAGAAACTTTGCTGCACACGTATCAAGGACCCCCGATGACAATGCAATAATCTGCAAACAGTATCCGTTATCCTGATTAGGATCGCCAGGATAAATAAATTCTATGAGATTTTCTGTGCGGGAAGTAACAGGAAGAGCTAGGTGCGATCTGCGCATGGTGCAGTTTCGGACATACTCTCAGCATAAGGCTGACAGAAACTTGTTCGAGTAGTTGCGTTCTGAAACCCCATGCAACAGTGAAGCTTTAAATGAAATGATTAGATTACGAAATAGTTCGTTGAAACATTTCAATATCACATGTCCGCAGAAAACTAATTGATATATCGAACTAAAAAATGAAAAATAAATAATAGTTTAAAAAACTAAAAAACACGCTTTTATATGCAACCGAGACTAAAAATTAGAAAATAATTTTTCATTACAAAGAGTTTGTATTACAGTAATAAAAAGGTCAAACAATGAATCATAATTATATACCTCAAAATAAATTATAATAAAATTTAAGATAATAACAGAATAATTCACTTCAGAATAAAGAGCGTGGGGTGCTTAATATATTAAATGTTATAATTATTTCATTTGTAAATATCTATGAGGAAAAGTTATAAAAAAATAGTAAAAATGCACCCACTTACTCTGAAGTGAATTATTCTGTTATTATCTTAAATTTTTATTATAATTCTATTTTGAGGTATATAATTATGATTCATTGTTTGACCTTTATAACTGTAATACAAGCTCATCTGTAATCATGAAAATCCTTAATTGCGACTCACTAATATTTGGTTTAATTTTTTTTTACTTTTCCACACTTGTGCGGAAAAGTAGTGAGACATAGTGTACTTTTCCGCACTAGTGCTTCCATACTAAATTGCGTGAGGAAAAGTGCTGCTTTCCACACGCTAGTGAAAAAGTATTATTATTTCTTTAATTACTTTAGGATCTACAAAACCACCAATAAGAAATAGAAAGCATAAAAAAATATGTTCCACGCAAAAAATTAATCAAGAGATTTTACTTTCAAATTAAAAAAAAAAAACTGTTTACCATTATACTTTTCCTAAACTTGCCACAAAAAAAAATTAATAATGGATTCAGGATAAAATGAAATTAATAAAAGAGTCTTTCAGGCAAAAACTTTTGTATATATGCACAACTTATTCAAATTTACGTCAAAGAAAACCTTTTAAGTGTGACGTTGATGTAAAGAGAGCTTGACAAGAATAAAAATAAATTACAACACGTTTTTTCTTTAAAATTTTATACTAACATATTCTTACGCCCGTAAAGTTTGTCGGTTGAGTTACTGGACACCCTGTATGTAGGTAGGTAATTTGATTGGGAAATTGATGAAGACTTTGATGCTCTGATTGCCTAAACGGTAAGGTTTATCGACGTTAATAGAGTACCTTATTTTTTAAGTTTTGATTGTCTATAAAATGGCGCCTAGCAGCGATATCTGTCAAAATAAAAAAGTTATGATGTAAATAAATTTTTAAGTTTTAGGTAAAGTGCCCTTTGGCGGTATTTAAATAAAGTACTTTTGTCTTAAAATTTTAGAATCTGCAAGCTCGATTTGTTTGCCAAATATCAACTAGATTGGTTAAAAAATAAATGCAATATGGCGAAAAAACCAAAATAAAAATTGAACTTTGACGGCTTGCTTAACTCCCAGAAGGAAACGAATGACATTTTGAAAAAAATATATATATGAAGCTCTTCTACCCTTATTTTGTCAGGGTAGAATCACCCCTTTAAGTTTCGTGATCGATTTTTTGCATCACCCTGTATAAAAAGTGTTAAACGATTTTATTGTACTAAATGCTAAAAATAATTTCTAGCTACCAGATTGCACTAATCTTCTCATTAATTTGGGGTATTAATTAGACAAATAATAGAACCGTTGGGCGTGGCGTATCCAAAGTAAATATTATGATAGTAATTTCAAGTGCCCAACGATTTTATTATTTGTTTGATCAATACCTCTAATTGATGAGAAGATTGGCGCGATCTGGTAGCTAGGCTTACAGAATTATTTTTGCTTTTAGTATAAGAAAGCTGATTCAACAATTTTTTTATATAATTTATTGCCTCAAGTTTTTAGAGTTTGTTTGTAAGTTGATCACTTTTCATTTTATTGGGGTTTATTTAATACCTCCTACTATAACTATAGCTCACCAGAACTAATCTAACGTTTTTATATTGAGGTAGTTGTGGTAAACATGTGATTCGCGACTTCTCTTGTGGCGGCAGAAGCCATCTTGGCTTTAGGGTTGGGCTTGGTATTTTGTTATTGAAGCTTGAGACCTTTTGGGATCAAACTTTGTTTATTTTCACATTTGTCCCTTTTTCAACAACCCCAGAAAATTCTAGTTTTAGAGTATAAAGTTAATAAGTTTCTAATACTTTTTTTTATATTGTTATTAAATAAAATATTTGAGTTTTTAAAACTACGCTACAATAGAGCAGAAAAATTCGGTTTACACAACTTAGGGAAACTAGCTAAGAAAATTCAACTAACAAAATCCATGTTATTTTAAAAATAATTGAATTGGATTTTTAAACGAGAGTTGCTTTTTACTCTATTCATATTCTATAAAAAGCTTCATTGATCGGATTTCAATCTTTTTTTTTACTGAGAGCTCTATTTTATCAAGTAAGCCCTTTCATTTAATCCCTATATTGGGGTTTTTATTGAAATAATATGTCATCCGCCATTTTGTAGTCGAAGCCGGCCAATTTTGCACCTCTTATTTTGCAATTCCGTTGTGGTTAACGTTATTCTGAGTCTGCGCAGTAACGCAAACATGATCCGTTATCGTTATTAACCATACCGGACTCCTTTAATTACGGATGAATACCGAAGAGCTTATCGTTATCGTTATCGTTATTGTTAAACTGCGTGGTTGTCGGATTGTAGAATTTTTAATATCAATTATTTAAGAAGGTTGACATTTTAATGCCGTATTAATTAAAATATCATTGATACATAGGCTCTAATTAGCGAAAAATCCATAGCAGTAAGAAAAATAAAAATAGTGTAAAGAAATTAAAACGGACTTGCATTTTTAAGGATGTTTTAAATCAGTAATCTATTTACATGTTACAATCTGGCACACTTGCTTTTTATTCTACTACCAAACCTAACCTTACTTTTTGTGTTTTGCTTATACTGTATTGTTACATCTACTTTGAAAAACAAAATCAAGAGAATTATTTGCATATATTTAAATATCAATATATAACTTATGGAGAATAAAAGTAAGTACTGATTTTTCGTAAACTTTAAAATCGGTGAACCACAGGTAAAAATAAGGTTATGTGTCGAAAGCGCAGACGCAAGATAAATTTATTCGAAGAGGCTGCAAAATCTCTGTCTAAAACTGCTGCTGTAATCGTTATGTTTAATAACGATAACCATAAGGAGGCCAAAAAACGTCTGTTATTTTAAGAGGTGAACATTTTTAGACTCCAATTAAAAAAAAATCCTAGACTCAACGACTTCAATATGTTTTCCATATCTGCAATTTCCATATTTTTATTTAGATTCAGACAGGGGTATATTTTGTGAAAGCCCTAAAGCGCTTCAAGGTGAAAGAGGATGGAAAAATATATAGATATATAGGTAAGTATATTCATGTAAAGTTTGAAAAGTGACAATAGGCAAACTGTGAGAAAAAATAGCAAGAGGCATAAACTTAGGAACTGTTGGCATATTGAACGACAGATAAGAGGTTGCGATTGGATGGGTTGCAGGGACGGACTGGGCCAATAAATATTACAAAGAATAATGTGGAAATAATGGTTAGGGTTCCTTTTATTATACCGACGAAATATTTTAATTTTTAAAAACCAAATCGTTAATTAAAAGCGATATTTTTTCTAGTTTGAAGGGCTGTAGAATTGAAATGGTACCTACGTCAGAAAACTAGTTTGATATGAACATGACTATCTCTTATAGTTTTGGAAATATGACTAATATAAGTTACGGAAGTATTTTAAATTTTTAATATATCTACTAGTTCCTGGGCCAGTACTATATAATAAGAACATTTTTAAAACTTTTTTAGGGAGTTCCCATATAAAAATTTTTGCCGGCATTGTACATTTAATTTACTGGCATTGCCAACACTCTTTAATGGCAAGGCATTGGCAAAAAGGTATCAAAAAGACGCGAAAGTGGGCAATTGACCTTTATTAGGCCACGTGTTGCAGATAATGTGATGGTATCCGTCATTAATAATTTATTATGAAAAAATGAGTTTAGGATGATGGCATCCATCATTAATAAGTTATTGGCAAAAAAATGTGTTTAGGATAATGGCATTTATCATTAAATAAGTATTGCAAGTTTTATAAGTTGAATGTCCCAAAAGTTAAATAACATATTTAGAATTTTGTAATCGAAAAAATGAGAAAAGAGGCAGGATAACTTTATTAATAAAAAAATTACATAATATAAATTTTTATACCGTAACAATAAACCAAAAAAAAAATAAAAAAGTATGTAATAAAATTAAAAAAAAGATAGTAAATCAAAAGAAAACATTTTAAAATAGTAAGTATTTAAGGGACACTTACACTCAATATTCAGATCCAAAACATAGGGAGAAATATTTTAAAGGAGTTAAATGTAAAAAAAACTATTAAATATATATAATTTTTTTATTAACACGTCTTTAAAACTTTTAATAAGGCAACTCCCTGATTTTATATAATTTTTTAGGTAACTACAAATTTAAAAGGTTTTAAACGAAATGTTTACAGCTCCTAACAGTCTACTTGAATAACCCGCCTTCTTGACTAGCCATCACCAATTAATTACACAACACACACTAATTAGGTAATGAATACACTTAATTATGTCTACTAAAAACTCTTTTCCTTAAAAAAGAAACTAAAAAGCTAGAAAACCACTTAGAAAACAATTGCACAAAGCGGCCAAACAAAAGCAAGGTTGCCTCATCTGTCAAATTGTCAAATCTTGTATTTCGGCTAAGCGGGAAATTTGAATTTATCACTTTCGGTCGAAATCGTCGAAATTAACCTAGCTTATTTTACCATCATTTTATTTTTATTCTCTCAAAAATACATAATAAACATTTTGTTTGACTAAATTTTTATTAGCATGATTTGTATCAATAAAATGTTAGGAAAAGGCCATTTCCTTTAAATTATGTAAAAAAACATAAAATAATGTTTTGTGCCTGTCTTTAGCCGCCATTATAAATAAAACAGATCAAAAAATTGCTCGAATGTTAGTTAAATACCAATGTTAATACTATGGTTTGAAAAGTATGAATATGCATTGAAGGTTTGCCTTCAAAAATCTAATATTTATTTGCCTGCAACAAAAAGGCATGCTTTATTTAATCAGGATTGGTATGCCACCATTTTTGTATGCTTGCCGGCAATTCGCCTGCATGTAACATTTATTGGCAATTGAGTGTTTATTTAGGGTTAACTTTTTAATGCGTATTAGATGTTGGCATAATATTGCCACCAATTGCCAATGCTTTACCATCAATGCCAATATAAAAAATGTATATTGCCGGCAAATAGTGTTTGCTGGGTTTTATTTATTTTTTATTAATTTATGGACGCTCCCAACTCTAACTATAATATTAAACATATTTAATGTATTTTCCTCATACGCGAATATCTTTTTAGTGGTGATACAGGGTAGTTAATTAAAAAAAACTTTATTTTACTAATAAACTCCTGACGATGGTTTTCTACTCTTTTTTTAACAATTGAATTAAGTAATAATGAAAACAAATAGCTAATACCACCAATAACGTTAATACTATCAAATTTTATTAATTTGGACATTTTTAAAAAGTTTAACCATCTATATTCTAAAAACGAGGAATTTGTGTATTCATAAACACTCTGTACATTTACGATATGTGTTAAAAATAAAAAACCTCGAACATTTTTCCACCAACCAACAATTTTGCATAATTTTTTGGTCCGTCGAGCCGGACTTTAAACGCCAAAACAAAACAATAGAATTCCTGCAACACACTCCGGCACCACTGATGGTCTTCCGTTACGAAAGCCAAATGCCAGCAGCGGAATCGAAGTCAACATTTCTTCCCCACTCCGCCGACACACCTTTCAAGGTAGATTTAACTTAGCTTTTACTACTTCACTTAGTTTAAATCTGGCTTTATTTTCCGTTACAGCTGTCGCATATCGTAAAAATGCGGTAAAAAACCGTTTTTCTTTCATCCTGCTGCGGAAAATTATATATTTTCGGTTGTATTAGTGCGGGTTTTCGAAGTTTGTTTTTCGGGAAAGTCGGTCAACTCTATGTGGCGGTGCATTGTGTGAGAATAAAGAAACTTGCGCGGTGCACAAAGTTTAGGTCGTGTCTACAATACGAGCTGGATAAGGAATAAAGTTAGTTTTGCTATTTGTTAGTTTTGTTAGTACGGTGGCTAAGTATTGAAAATGTGCGTCTAATGGCGTTCTGCTAAAACTAATTCCTGTCATTAATTTAAATTAATAAAAAATAGGTTTATGTATTAATGATCATGTACCGAATGTCATCAAATTTATTGGACAAGCTATAATTCCTACAGTGTTAGACATATTAAAATAAGACTTTATAGGTAATTTTTTTAAAAAACTTTTGTCAACTAAAACAAAGGGCTCATAACTGAATTTTATGCATTTAATTTTAGTAGTTTGTCCATTTCAACAAGCACTCCAATGGTTATTATAACTAAATTTCTCATAAATTCAGCACGCGTGTTACATCCACCAGATTTAATAGCTCTTTAAATATTTGTGTTTATGGCTTGTTTACTATTTAGCATATAAACTTCTGATAATAGTTCGATATAGCGGTTTTCAATATTATAAGAGATTTTCGAAAAATTCTTTTTCAGGGCGTTTCTATAGGTCGATTATGACACAAATCTGTGTGCGCGTTTTCCAAAATCCATTTCTATAATTTATTATTAATAAAAACATATTTACGGCACTGTGGAGTGAACAGGGGTGCTGGGTGGGGACAAAACAGTAAAAATCCAAGGTCAAACACAAGAAAACATTAATACACTGCACTCGGGACACATGAAAATGTAAATTAATTTTGAAAAGTATTACATTTTTCGAAAAACTATCCCACACATATGAGAAATCTCGTCCGCCATTAATTAAAGAAGGAAAATTCATTTTGGTCAGCTAACATGAAGTTTGTCATTATGAAAATGACAGTCTTGATAGAAGCAGCGTTGCCAAACTCTTATGAAGAATTAACACCAAGCCTATTTCGGGGATTATCCACCATTTCCATGAGAAACAATGGTATTTTTTGTAGAAATGCCTCCTTTATGTTTAGGTATTTTCCTTTTTTCTCTACAAATTATAATAGGAAGAAGGAATAACTTAATTTTTCATATGAATTTTGTCCTGTATCTTTCTTTTTTTAAAGCTATTGACACTTTCTCACTTTATTTGGCAACATCGCAAGACATTCACAGTTCTATTGCAAACTCTTCTTTTTTATGCAGTGACAGCCATGGCGGGGTTGTTGTACTATTATTTATTTTTAATTTTTTTAAACAATTTTTGGAAATTTTTGTAAACAGAAAGTGCGGTGTGTACTGTGAAATACTGTTTTTGGGCGTTTAATGTAGGATTTCTACTGTTTCGTCCCCACCCAGCACCCCTGTTACCTCCACCGTCCCGTAATATGTTTTTAATAATAATAAATTATGAAAATGGATTTTGGAAAACGCGCACACAGATTTGCGTCATAATCGACCTATGGAAACGCCCTGAAACAGAATTTTTCAAAAATCTCTTATAATGGCGAAAACCCTATATCGAACTATTACCACACTTATAGAGTAAAAATATGTTTTTTGTTATATTGCACTTTTAAAAACATAAAAACTTATATACACGTTCAACGTTAGAGCAGCAACAACAAAGAGGGACCTATGCGTAACCGTATCAGAAATCTTTACATGCCAACATTCTTTATCTAGTCCCTACCTGATGAGTGTTCTACACGTGTTAGACCGTCTCATTTGCACGCATTTATGAAACTTTTGAATTGGCTAGGGTGTATATTGAGTTTTACAACAAGTCTGTAGTCTGTAGTTTTAAAATCTAACCAAAACGAGTATTTTTTTTATATATAGTTTATTTTGTTTTTTTTCTGAATTATAAATTTAAACAAAATAATATTTGGCTCTACTTTAGAATAAAAATATTTAATAAATATTTTTAAGAAACCTAAACTATTTATATATATATATATATCATATATATATATATATATATATATATATATATATATATATATATATATATATATATATATATATATATTAGAGGTGTCCGGTGATGGCTTAGCGTGTAAGGCGTTAAGTCGTTGAGCGCACAACGGACGTGAGGTGGGTTCGAATCCTGCTGAGGCCAAATACTTATTTATAAGTTGGTCGAAAATTTAGTGGTTAGCTCAACACCAGACGGACAAAGTGCACAATGTATCGACGCTAAAGGCCACCAAAGAACCACGGCGCCGGAACACACTTTGCCGTGTCCTGCGCAACCGTAGACATGCGGACCCCACTTAGTTGGTAGGTTTAGTAGTGCCCCTGGGTGGGGACGAGGTCTTAAGTTGTCGCTCATAGGACCGTGGATTGGAACCACATTTTCAGAGGGGTGTGATTGGAACCCACGTTAAGCTGGAGGTCCCGTCTGGCTGACATCACCCAGACATAAAAGACAGGGCGCACAATAAGCCGAGCGGCTTCAGTGCCTGGGTTATCCCGGCCCTATTCTAATCTAATCTAATCTATGTATATTAGAGCCATTCTTTTCTTGCAATAATAGAGACATTTAGCACCTCCTAAAATAACAGACGTTTTTGGCCTCCTTGTGGTTATCGTTATTAAACATAACGATTACGACAGCAGTTTTAGACGGAGGTTTTGCAACCTCTTTTAAGAAATTTATCTTGCGCCTGCGCTTTCGACACATAACCTTATTTTTCCCTGTGGTTCACCTATTTTAAAGTTTACGAAAAATCAGTACTTAATTCATTCTCCATAAGTTATATATTGATATTTTAATATATATGCAAACAGTTCTCTTGATTTTGTTTTTTAGAGTAGATGTAAAATGTAAACAATACGGTATAAACAAAAAAGCAAAACACAAAAATAAGGTTAGGTTTGGTAGTAAAATAAAAGCAAGTGTGCCAGATTGTAACATGTAAATTACTTACTGATTTAAAACATCCTTATAAATGCAAGTCTGTTTTAATTTCTTACCACTATTTTATTTTTCTTACTGCTATGGATTTTTTGCTATTTATTCGCTATGTATCAATGATATTTTAATTAATACGGTATTAAAATTTCAACCTTCTTAAATAATTGATATTAAAAATTCTACAATTCGGCAACCACGCAGTTTACCAATAACGATAACGATAACGATAAGCTCTTCGGTATTCATCCGTAATTAAAGGAGTCCGGTATGTTTAATAACGATAACGGATCATGTTTGCGTTACTGCGCAGTCTCAGAATAACGTTAACCACAACGGAATTGCAAACTAAGAGGTGCAAAATGTCTCTAATATAATAAAAAATTACTTAAAGCAATAAAATAATAAGTTCTTTAATATAAAATCATTATTTTTCTTAGGTTACAAAAAAATAAATAAAATAAAAGGTAAACAAACCTACTCAGAGATTATGGCAACCCCTAAACATTTTTTACAGCATAGGTTCCAGGGCTTCCAGTCGAAATTATTTTTTGATAGTCTAATCATAAAATAAGTTCATACCGAAGCTGCCTAGACAGAAACTGATCCCTTGGTCTCGCCTCTTTCTCAATTCACGTCTAGCCGCCTCGTTAAGAACTTATTATAGAGGCGCATCCAAGGGATCAGTCTCGTTAAAAACTTATTTTATGAGGTGCGTCAAAGGAATCACTATACGTCTGACAGCTTCGTTAAGAACCTATTTTATGAGTAGACTATCATAAAATAATTACGACCGGAAGCCCTTGAACCTATGTTGTAAAAAATGTTTAGAGCTTGCAGCCATCTCTGAGTAAGTTTACCTTTATTTAACTTTTGAATTTTTTTCATACAACGCAAATATATTTTTTTATAATAAATAATTTAAAATAATGGCTTCCTTTTAAAGGAATCTTTTAATTTTTATTATATTCTTGCAAGAGTAGAATAGCTTTTTATAAAATATAGGAAGTTTAAAGTTTTCTAAAATATTTAATAAATATATTTCTTTTGGAGAAAAGGCAAATAATAATTTGTTTAAACGAATATTAAGAACCGAAAGTTACTCCAAGCCACATTAAACAGGCTAAATAGCTCTTAACAAAAGACTACATAATATTACCTAATGTCACTAATAAGCTTAATAAATACACTAATGACGTCATAATGTAGGCAAACAATTGTTTGGTAAACTTGCTAACAAGCTGAATATGCAAAATATAGTGTAAGCAATCCAGGTTGATATGTCGAATTAATTATTATTGGGCAAGATTATTATTAGGCTAGGATGAATAATGGTACATTACCTTGTCCAGGGTAGCTTAAAAGAGGTTTGGCTTCAATAGCCCCAATAATATAATAATTATCACAGAAAACCTTGGATAGGCTCAAAGTCGGTCTATATAAGGTCACGACATTCGGCCATATTGCTTTGACGTGTTATGACGTCACATCTCCCAATTTTCGGCCATGTTGTTCAGTGCTGGAGATATACAGTTTATTGTATTAGTAGAACAACCGTTTACACAACAGTTTTTAATTATTATTAAGTTGTAAATTCTTTTACTTTAGATAAAAAACATTTGGAATTACATCTTTCAACAAATATCACTTCCAAAACAATGCAAAATGAAATGCACAAATTCTAGACGCCACTGAATTGATCTTCAGCTTTGATTTTTACCCAGTCTTGCCAACTTTTCTCCAAGAAGGCCCTTCCTTGCGTCCCCGACCTCGAACCGCCTAAAAGTTGAGGATATGTCGCAACGTTATAAATATAAACTAACCTTGGAATAGGCTAAGATTTATTTAAATTTTGATCATTATTTCTCCAGATTAGGTATAGGCCGACACTTTTATTACCTATTTACAGATTCTTTGAACAAAAAAAAGTTTTTCATAAAGAAACAAATTTACATCTAAAATAAAATGTGTGATGGTCTAGGAACTAAAAACAATACATTAAGAAGAAAATTTAATTAATAATAACGTGTATTTTCTTCTTTTTGTGTTCCTGACTTCTTGAAGGCGGCAAGACATAGGTAAAGTCAAGGGGTGGACCATATTGTGGTCAATGTTATTTTACTTCTGAAATAACAAAACTCTTGGGTCCTGGGCAGTTTTTTCAGCAGGTGTATGTCTTTGTATACGTAGTTCTTATTCATTCCAGACAAATAGTAGAGGAAAGTGACTAAATACGGAATACCATTTTGTTTTTTTACACATAATTTGCATAATTCGCATAAACGTTTTAAATTCATTTATGGGACGGACAGCCCTTTTTGACTTGATTCTTGTCATCTAATAATTCTTTTTTAAATCATAGAACCCAAATATGGAATAGTCCATATTTGGTTACTATGATCTGTCCATATTTGGATTTTCCGACGACTTTAAACTAAATTTAATATTTTTTTATTTAAGAAAATAATAAAATCAAGTACCGATAAAACTTACAACAGAATATCTAAACGATTACTTTCATATTTGGTCACTTTCCTCTAACAAATTATGTCAGAAAACACGCATTATAACATATATTAAAAAAAGTGACCCAGCGCCAGTAACAGTTTTACAAACATACAGACTGGTCCCTAACTAATGAACCAAAACTCACCTCAGAGACAAGAATGAGACGAGCAACTAAATGTAAATAAATTATCCGAGAGAGAGATAGCTGCTGGACCTTCATTGTCTGTCTTCAAGGAAGGTAAACGCAGATGGCGCGTGAGTCGACTTTATCGTTTGCCCGCCAAATTCAAATTATATAGCTATGCTATTTTTGCCCTTAATGTCAGGTACTTGTTTTTGTTTCCTATTAATATAAAATATTGGGGTTTAGTTCAATAATTACACACACCTAATTAAAAATGTCATTTATTTGGCTTTTATAACGATTTTTTTTACAGATAACCATGTCAATATTACCTAAAATTATCTGTTGAAAAGCACAAATTTAATATATACACTGTGATCACTAATAAAAGTCAATATTCAAAGTCCAATTAAAGGTAAAAAACCAGGAAACATACAATAAATCATAGAAAATGTAAACAAACTGTCCAAACAAATCGGCCATTGAAAAATATCAAACACAAATATCGAATAACATTTCGGCGTGACTGCCTGCGGCAACGTTTATCAAGTTAAAAATATTCGATTCATGGTATATTTTCTTTCTCTTAATTAGATGTGAGCCAAAAAAGGACATTAAACTTTACATGCAAAAATTATAAACAATTTGGCAACCAGGGCAAAGCGATGATTGCTCCATCTACGATAGCCTGCCATGATGAAAGACAAAGACATATTTATTGAAACTTGCGTTAAACAGAAAGAGATAAATACAACGGACAAATCGTTAGGACCAGTTACTCGTCTCATTGTTGTCTCTGCTCACCTGCAGAATTGCGACGTTAAAATATTGCAATTTAACTAAACTTACCTCAGTACAAAAGTTGATATTACCTGAGATACAGGATGTCAAAGTTCAAAAAGTATTTTTAAATTTTTAATTTTTAATAATATTTAACACGTTTTGAATATAGTTATAAAACTCGGTTTCTAAACGATTCCTGACATGAGCTATTCATATTTGTATGTGTTAACTAAAGGAGACTACATACACTATTTTAAATTTTTCTAAAACCCTACAACTTTTTGTGCTAGTCTCGAGGCTAGTCTGTACGTATCCTTTAAGTCAATCAGTAAATTATCCTATGTTTTTACATAAAAAAAAGGTGTATTGGCTCTAAGCACTTATCTCGATGGATTGCCAATGTTATTACCTGCGCGAAACAAGTTACATTTCATGGGCGAAAAATCGGGTTTGTGCGCAAGCAAATCAAGAGTGAACGCGCCTGGCGCCAAACAGACTATCCACATTATCGGAAAGACATTGTCGACGCCGCGCCGTCCTGATTTTCTGTTCGGTGTACGGTAGCTAATAAGCGTCACGGTCAGACCGCGGACGGAGAGCACGGTGTGCCGGTGTTTGAATTTTGCCACGGCTTTTAAGTGCGCATGTTTGTCCACCCTCGGTTTGTTTACTGCGCGAGGTCGTAAAAGCAAAAATGCTTCTTACCACTGCGGATCTAAATGTATTATGGCTCTAAGCCACTGTTTTTATAATGAGTACTAAAATAATTTCAGACTTGCATAGTCCTTATTTTAATTATTAATACAACGTTTCCGGCAGTCCTATCTCTGTCCGTTTTCAGGTGTAAATTAGTTTAAGGTAAGTTTAGTTTAATCGCAATATTTAAACTTTACAATTTTCCAGTTGAATTTTGGCCCATTACTTAGGGATCACCCTGTATGTTAAAAAATTACAATTCATAGTGACCTACATTTTTTCTTGCCAGTGTATATAAGCCACCGTACTAATAAAATAGGTAAGGTCAAATCCACAATATTAAATCATCCAATAACTAAAACCAAACCCACCTGTTTCTTCGCGTGTTTTAAGGTTTTCCCACAGGGAAAAATAATGTAAACAGGCCATATCGATCGAGAATATAATTTTTCATATGACCAACATTATTGTGGCGCATTTTCCCATGCGCGATTATAACCTTAGTGTTGTTTTTATCGAGAAATTGTTGCTAAATTATTGTTTGTTACATTTCTTTAATTGCCACGCTGCTACTTTTAATAATTACCTTTAAAATTTTTCTAGAAGAAAATGGTTTTCGTCAAATGATAACGTAGCGTCAGCTCTTCTTTGTGTTTACATTTGTGACATGTTACATTTAGTGCCTTTGTGATAAACGTTTTTGTGATAACTAGATGTGATGCTATGATGATATTTTTGTGATAAAATGGCAACAAATGAGGTCAAACCATTGTATTCGACATGCGTCGCAGTTTTGGGATTTATATGCTTTGTTGTTGGAGCTACGGCCGTTGGGATACCCATGTGGGGATATTTTGAAACACCTGGAGCAAGTTGGGGTAAGTTAAAAAGTATTAATAATAGTAAGTTAAAAAGTGTTAATGCTCTTGTGAATGTTGTTATATGTGTGTTCATTAAGTGTTGCATTTGATTAACATTTAAAAAACACCCTGTATACACTCTATAGAGGGTGTCCCATCAGGAACTGCTGCAATAGATTTCTCAAAAAGTACGCTTTGGAAAATTTTAAAATTTTGGTATCATTATGAAGTCAGTGGGGGACATTCAACTAAAATATTTTGACAGCTCTACCACTCTCCGTTAAAACGGAAGTTAATGTCAACTTCCTTATTTAAAATGAAACACCCTATATATTAATTATTTTTTAGATTCTGCGTAAAATTCTAAACATAATTTATGTATAATGTTCTATACCTAAGTCCAACCGTTTTTGACTTATTTTAAATTGTATGTCATAAATGACAATTGCAAGCCATTACATAACCATCAATTTCTTCTAAACAAAAGCCTTTAATATGAGTTGGGGTTGGGTTGCCTGTAGAAAAAGAACTTCTTTAGTAGACTGTATCGATATTTTCACAATTAGTAAATATCACGAAGTGGCGTATCTCAAAAAGTAGAAAAATTGACTAGAGCTGATGTAATTGCTTAAAAAAGTTGCTTCTTAATATTACAAATTGGCATACGTTAGATTTTGATATCTTTAAAAGTTATAGAAATATAATACTAAGCCATTATGGGTCCATTACCAATTTTAATATTTGTATTTCGCGTTTTTTTGTGGTTTCAATTACAAATATGAGGTCAGTTTAGCCCTAACCCCAAAAATAAACAATTTCAATGGCATTACACGCCAAATTTAACTGACGAATAACTGCTACGGCAACGGGAGCGAAATATCAGTTTATGAATTGAGATTTATTCCTTAAACAAGTTACACCAAAACTAATTGCTTTTATGATAAAATACCAACCATTCGGTTTTGTTGTGTCAAGGTAGTGTTAAGAAGGAAGATAATAATGCGGAAAAAAATTTCGTGCAGGTTTGAGGTTGAGTCAAAGTGGGTCCTCATGAATCAAAAATAAGGTGCATGAATCAAAAATAAGGTGTTTTAGCAAAAATAACCAAATTTAAATTGAGATCAGTGCTTCTAAGCACTCCCGTTTGCTAAATTTCAATAAAATCAGCGATACGACCGAAAAATAAAAAATTATACAACAAAAAATAGTCCCCAATATAAAACCGGTTTACTTTTTAGGGACTGCTATGAAATACGAATACAGACTTAAAAGAAAATATTTAAATATGTATACCTAGAAACAAAATTACTTGGTATATTTTCTTTAGCAATGAATCATATACAAAATGTCAAACCCGGTCCTGTTGTTTGTTTTTCGCTAGTCAGAAATTTTTACTGCGCATGCCCACAAGGGGACTGCGCAGTGCCCAGGTAGGGGTTACTATGATTTTCGCTGCAATCATCCATATTTATTTTTCAGATCATTGTGTCATGCAAGAAAACTTTTAAACTGTAAAAACCTTTAAAACAAACCACCTTGTAAACCAAGATGTAAACATATTTTAAGTAAATAATATAGTTTTGAAACCGAAATTTACTTAGTTTCTATGGTTTTTATTTGAAATCATTAAGATGTTATCTAAATTTTAAGTTAGTTAAAGTTTCTTGTATAAACTTTATTATGAAAGGGCGAAACTTATCAAAGTTTTGCCAATTAGTGAAACATAACGAGTCTGGCAAATAAGAGAAGTAATAAAGGAAATAATGAAGAAAGTCTTAAATTTAAGGTTAGGAAGTTTATAGGGAACAATGTTCAGTCTGGGGTAATTGGAAAATTAATATATTTCCGGACATGCAGAATTTAAGTAAATGCAACGGGTGCACATATAATAAAGTAATACGGGGAGTGTCAATATTTGGTTTGCCTAAGAGTTATTTTAAGTAAAAACTCTATGCTAACTTTAAAAGTCCTATTCTTAAAATATCTATTTTTTTTTCATAATATTATTCGTATGCTGTATACAGCGTGTCTTCAAAAGTTTTTACCAAATGGAAAACTTTTTAAATATTACCACAAATTATCAGAATACCCAGATGCGAAACTAAGCGTGTTCGTTGAAATCGCTGACCACTATGATCCCTTCCACTGCGTGGTGGATATACACCCCACGATTTAGTACGTGACCCTATGCTCATCTAGGTGTCTGTTAGTCCCATATTTTTGTTGGTATAGAACGTGAGCATAAGTTAGTTAATTGTGTTTAGCTGTTTGTGAACTTTTTTTTATATTATTAAAGTGTTAGTATAGTGTCTTCTTAAATTTTTTTACCGTTTAATATGGGATATAAATGTGAATATTTATACTGTACCGAGAGCGGAAAATCACTTTTTAAATTCCCAAAGGACCACTTGAGGTAAATATAAATGTGATATTTTGTTATATAATAAAGTTATTTTTAATAAGTCCGTACTTGTTGATGTGCAGACTATAGATAATATCGGGCACATTAATGTTCACATAGCCATAATACTTTTTAATATATAAAATGCATTAAAAGTATTTTCTTGATGTAGTAAGTTCTATTTACAAAAAAAAAAACAGACAATTCTAAGAACCTTCCAAAAAAAATACTATTCTATTAGGTAGATATTGAATAAATCTTAAAAAGTTTTTTTTTGACTATTTAACAAATTCAAATTCAAAACATGCTTTATTGTCTAAGATGAAATCTTGTTGACAAAGCTAATATAAAGTATTGGTAATCCTATATAAATCCTATTGAATTGATTGATATTAATTAGTATGTGCCTAAAGAAAGGATTTTTTTATTTATAGCTGCACTGCCATTTAAAAGGCTATATTTTAAATAAAAAAAAATGTTTTTTCAGTATTCAAAAAATAACATACTCCTATTACTATGGCAACATCTGCATTGCTTTAAAATATTGCGTCGGGGTTTCTTTAGTAACTTTTGTTACTCTGCTTTCAATTATTCTGTTTTAATCCCCAGTTACACAAAACTTTTCAATAAACAATTAATACCTTTAATTAATTTAATAAGCAGTTTTTAGACAATGTTTTTTTTTTGTTAAACATTCTTAACCCACATTAGTTTAATCGTTTGTTAAAATGTTTTGTGCAACCAGGTATAGACATTTTATTACAAATTGATCTAAACGTGACATCTACTAACAATATTTTACCTTTAAAAACATAGGTAAAATTTTAAATTGTAATATTCTTTAATAAAGAAATATTTAAATTTTCAATTGGTGTATTACTCTTTTGTCCCGTTTTTCCTACATAAAAAAGCTGCATAATTAATTACTATAAAAATCTATCTCTCCTTAGCGCCTTGGTGCGGTTTAACCTTTACAAATTAAAAATATTACGATCCATGCTTGGTGCAGATTTTCCATTTATTCTTTCTCAAGGTCATAGAAACAAGTAAGCGTATTTTGCCGCACTTTCGCATCTGAGTATTCTGATAATTTGTGATATTACCTATACGAAAAAAGTGTCTCTTTATGAATAGTTCTGGAAGGTGAGAAAATAAATTTTGACCAAAATATTTCTTTGTTGGGTTTAAAGAGGACCTGTTTCAAAACTAATAAAAGATGTTGGCTATATTTCCAAAGCTAATAGTTGTTAAAACTTGTGTTAGAAAAAATTATAAAATACTGACCAAGAGATTAGTGAAAAATAATTTGTTTAGTTCTAAGATTTGTTTATTTATTTATTTAAAATAATTTAAAAAATATAGAACAAATTAAATAAATATTTAAAAAAATTATACGGGCGTGTGCAAAATCGTATATTATATACCTAGGGTGAGAAGTAAGCTATTATTTATCGAGTATTTTTATATCCTGAGGAGGATATAATGTGCGAGGTAAATAATAGCTTTATCATCAGAGGTATATATAGATTTTTACTACTAACATTGATATAATAACAATTTAATTTTGGTATTAGTAATTTCCTGACAGTTTCTAATCAGATTGGCTTTATTTATGTAGAAATAATTAATGTATAATACCTAATATTAATAATATTTAATACTTTATTATTATATATATTTTTTTAATTAGGGTACCTTATTTTTTATCTTTGAACAATCCACGAAGGCTGAGAGCCTAAATACTAACGTACCGTGGGTGTCTTAAGCAAGGTAAGAGGAAGTTTGTTAACACGGGACTTAAAAACTTGAATATTTGGGGGAAGGAAAAGACCTCCGCTGGCAGCAGGTTCCACAGTCTAGAAACTCTAGGGATAAAGAACGAACGAAATGGGAACTTCGGGGCCTGTCCAATTGAACTGTATTGGGATGCATACGCGTGGCACCACGAGTTTCTCTGTTGGGAACTGCAAGAGAAGGGACTATACTGGACAATTCGTCGGAGCAAAAGCCGTAAAAGTATCTATAGAAGAGCGATAGATCTCCCACTGCTCGACGATGGGCAAGAGAAGGAAGTGTTTGAGTAAGTAAAGGATCATTAATAAGACGAACAGCCCTTCTTTGAATGGCATCAAGAATGCTGAGGGTTGTAGGGGATGCCATTCCCCAGACATGAGAACAATATTCCGGAGAGGGTCGAATTTGGGACACATACAAAGTGTATAAATTGGAAGGAGAAAAATATTTTTGGCTCGGAAAAGAAATCCAAGCTTTTGAAGCCGCGGTGGCTATAGATACAATGTGTTTATGCCAGTTAAGGCCATACTCAAATGTGATGCCCACAAGGTTAAATGTGTCCCCGCTCTGCAAAATCTGGCCACTCATAAGCAAAGGATAAGTGTTTGATGATTTTTTCGCGACAAGGAACACGATTGTGTTTTGGATGCATTAAATTGAACGAGATTTTTGGCGCCACAATCCAATATCAAATTGAGATCCTGTGAAAGAGATATCTGCATCGCCCTGCGTTTGCTTTCCAAGTCGGGTTGAGAGATTGGTTTGGGAACCTCAAAAGTGGAGTGAATGGTACTATCGTCAGCATAACTATGAATGGGATTGGTTGTGGACGAAAGAAGGTCGTTGATGTGAAGAAGAAACAAAGTTGGTGCCAGTACTGAACCCTGAGGCACTCCAGCATTAATTTCGTGAAAGCTTGAAGAGTGGCCATCAACAATGACTGATATACGTCGATTAGAAAGATAACTGGAGAGCCAAGAGCAGAGTGTAGTTGGAAGACCGTAGGAGGGAAGTTTATTAAGAAGTGCGTCATGCCAGACCTGGTCGAAAGCTTTAGATATATCAAGAGCAACGATCTGGGACTCACCTAGAAACTCAAGAGACTTGTTCCAGTTGTGTGAAACGAAGGAAAGAAGATCTGCTGTAGATCTCTTGTGATGAAATCCGTATTGCCTGTCATGTAATTTTTATGTTTTTCTAAATACCTAAGAATTTGCGAGTTAATGGATTTCTCCATTACTTTACAAAGCATTGAGAGGAGTGAAATGGGTCTATAGTTGGATGGAAGAGATTTAGATCCTTTCTTGGGAATAGGCTAGACACGTGCAGCACTCCAGCTGTCCGGAAATACACCCGTGTCATACGTCTACCTACCTTACTTAGTTTAGTAGTTTTAAAAAGAAAATAATTTTGTTAGTCGACTGTCTTGGGTTTTTGACAAGTAAAAAATATAGGATGGTTAAAAATAAACATTGTAAACTATATGGAAAAGAAAAAAATAATGGCGGACACTTAATTTGGATAAACCTATATAGTTTTTAAAATTCAGCTTCTTTTATAGAAAAACGTGAATTTTAAAATGCAGCTGAGACATTCTGCAAAAGTAAAATCTTAAATTAAATATTCAATGTAACTTGAGGTATGTTTTGCGTTTTGCCAAGAAAAAGTGTTTAAAAGTATAATACAAAAGTGACATTGGATCCGTGGTATTTTATGAATTCACCGAGGTATGCACTTTCAAGTCTCACTAATAGAAAAAGCTTTTACCTTGGCTTTATAACAAATTTCTCCACCTACGTTTTTATTTGTGTAAGGAAATATATTCTGTTAGCAAACGGATATTGTTGTTTATGTAGATAACACACACAAAAATACCCATTTTATCTATAAGTTAGCGTACAGGGTCAACAAACGAGGAATGAATATATTTTTTTTAACGGCTTTTTAAGTTAAACTTAAGTTTGCGAGTGGTTGGCATCCTCAGAAGGTTCCTAGTAGACTACTTGCATACTATATAAATATAAAAAATACAGGGTGGCCCACCATGGCCGACACGGTCTGTCGCTGGATAACCATGGGGTTTTTAAAAAAGTAAATACTGGAACATATACAGGTCGGATAAGTATACCACAGTATAAAATTATTTTAGTCTATACAGGGTGTCTCAAAAAAGTGTGACATATCAAAAGTTATATTTTTTTAAATGGAACACCCTATATTTTATAACGGTTTTAGATTCTACTTTAAAAAATTACCCAAGTTTATTTATAGTACTACTTAAGTGTCTAATTTTATTCGTTTTTGTGATATTTAATTTTTTGAAAAATGCAGAGGTAAAATTTAATTGATTTTATTTTTAACACTTTTAACACATTAAACTTTAAAATGTGTAACAAGATTGGAAAAAGTCTACCATATCATACGAAGGTCAAATCAAAATCAAATTATGTACAGGGTGATTAAAAAATAATTTCAATTTTTCAGAAAATCAAATAGTTAAATCTCTCTTATTTTAAATGGAACACCCTGTATTTTTTTACGTCACATGATAACAAATAAAATACTCTTTTAAATGGTGTATAGGTTTTTTATACCTATCTTTTGTGCTTTTTAGTAAAATCTGTTTTTACAAATGTTTAGTCCAAATGTTTATTTAAATTAAAGTTGGCTGTGACATAGCAGCCATTAATATTTTTCTTAAGAAAATAACAACGACCATTTATTGATTACTAGTGTTTTAGCCAGTTTAAAAGAAATTTCAATGATTTTAAATAAAAACCCTGCTTCTACAACAACAAGACAATTTAATACTGGTAGGATGTGAAAAAAGGTTTACTTTAGTCTAGAGTTAATTCTGAAAAATATTCCAAGAGAAACTATCTGATAACGTTAATAGTTGCTTTAAAAAATTTGACAATTTTGAGTAATTATGGATAGTGGAAGAAACGAGTTATAGGTCACAGAATGTCGTCATAACTGACCAGAGGCGTTATTAGGATTGTTGCAACTAATGAATTTTTTTGTGAATTTTAAAAATAGTTGCAGATAATACAAAATCTTTTAATTTTGTGCTTTTTTCCAACAAATTTCCATTTTGCAATAACGGCTTAGTAAATAGGCATAGCTATATCACAGCCTCCTTACATTTAAATAGACATTTGGAATTAAAATATGTTAAAACGGAATTTACTTAAAAAGTATAAAAGATAGGTATAGGCAACCTATACACCATTTGAAAGAGCATTTGGTTTGTCATCATGTGGTGTAAAAAATACAGGGTGTTCCATTTAAAATAAGAGATGTTGCAATTTGACTTTCTAAAAAATTGAAATTATTTTTTGATGACGCTGTATAATCTATGATCTCGATATGACCTACGTATGATAAGGCAGACTTTTCCTAATCTTGTAACAAATTTTAAAGTTTAAGGAATTTATATTGTTAAAATAAAATTAATTTAATTGCACCCCTGGATTTTGAAAAAAATCAAATATTACAAAAACGAATAAAATTAGATACTTGGTACTATTAACAAATTTACATTATTTTTGTATGTGGAATCTAAAACCGTCATAAAATATAGGGTGTTCCATTAAAAAAAATATAACTTTGATACGTCACACTTTTTTGAGACATCCTGTATAGAGTAAAATAATTTTATACTGTGGCCTTATCCGACCTGTATATGTTTCAGTATTTACTTTTTTTAAAAAACCTCATGGTTATCCAGCTACAGACCGTGTTGAATATGGTGGGCCACCCTGTATGAATTTCAAAAAATTGCTGTAAATAAAATGGTATAAAAACCTCCGTGAAAACTTTCTTTACTATCGCGAGAAATGGTTCACCTCGACGCTCCGCGTTCTCACTGCTTGTTATTTCCTTGTACTGCAAGGTAACATCCGTCGGAACTATATCCGGTCTGGCGATTTTCACACTAGCCAAAGGTTTTCTTCGGAGTTAATTGAGACCATAGATAACCTACATTTAGATCCGCAGTGGCAAGAAGCACTTTTCGTATTTTTACGACCTCGCGCAGTAAACAAATTGAGTGTGGACGAACATGCGCACTTAAAAGCCGTGGCAAAATACAAACACCGGCACCCCGTACCCTCCGTCCGCGGTCTGACCGTGACGCTCCTTAGCTACCGTACTTCGAACAGAAAACCAGAACGCCGTCAACAAATTCTCTCTGATAATGCGGATAGTTTGTTTGACGCCAGGTGGGTTTATCCTCAACTGGCTTGCACACAAACCGGTTTTTGCCCATGAAATCTAACTTTTGTTTCGCGCAGGTTATAACACTGGCAATCCACCGAGATCAGTGATTGAGACATCAACTGCAGACCGGACTCGAACTATTTTGGTTCTCATCAGTATGATGTAGGCGATAACCAAAGTCGGTCTATATAAGGTCACGACATTCGGCCATATTGCTTTGACATGTTATGATGTCACATCTCCCATTTTTCGGCCATGTTGTTCAGTGCTGGAGATATATAGTTTATTGTATTATTAGGACTACCGTTCACACAACAGTTATTAATTATTAATAAGTTGTAAATTCTTTTACTTTAAATAAAAAACATTTGGAATTACATCTTTCAACAAATATCACTTACAAAACAATTCAAAATGAAATGCGCATATTCTAGACGCCACTGGATTGATTATTAGCTTTGATTTTACCCAGTCTTGCCAACTTTTCTCCGTGGAGTGCCCTTCCTTGCGTCCCCGACCTCGAACCACCTGAAAGTTGAGGATATGTCGCAACCTTAAACATATAAACTAACCTTGGGCGATAACAACAACAAGCAGTAAGGAGCTTAAGGTCTCTTTCATTTTTATATAACATTAAAATAAGTATGTACCTTCGTAAATGATTTTTTTATTTTAACAATGACCGTAGACCGTAGCAGCAAAATTTAATTAGCAAGATATATTTTCTTATAATAGGAAAAGTATCATAGTCCGATTGATAATCCGTTATTAACGAGGCCACGGGCAATCTTAATTAATCTGTTTTCAAATAGATATAAACTCGGATACAAAGGGCCATTGAGCTTTACGTCATCTAATCATTTCCTGTTGTTAGTGCTGTACTCGATTTAATGAAAATCCGTTATACGGTTGCATTCCTCTTGTCTGGACGGTCAGAAAAGTGTATTTTTGCTACGACCACTTATGAAAATAGCAAATAGCACACTGGTTTCATGCACAGAAAATTCGTTATATCACACTAGTGTTGCAAAGTACTTTACAGTACTAGTGTTGCAAAGTACTTTACAACACTCGTGTGATATATATTATGATGTCATTCTAAAAACTGCTATTGGTTTTGCAAGTGACTATTTTATTGTAGTGACAGTAAAAAAACTTTTTACTTACTTACCTTAAACAGTAGAACCCAAATTAGCGAAAATCATCTTATTAACGTTAAGTTACAACACAGTATAAGCTTTTTCTAATATTAAAAAGGGTAATAATAAAATTTCCGAAAAAATAAAAACATAAACAAAAATAGACATAACCACAAAAAACAACTTTCACTGACTGCTCGCTCAGTGGCACAGTGTTCAGGTAGTAGATCAAATTAAAAATCTCCCTACTACCTTTAAGCACGCACTTATAGAGGCAGCCTTGCCGCTTGACCGTTTGACCTAAAGCGCCAAAGAATAAATTCCTATAGATCAAATTTCTTTCTTTCTGTCTTCGTGTACTTAAAAAACTAGTTAAATCTTTTTGTTTTTAATCCCTTAATTAAACCTGAGGCTAATACACACTTTATAAATCCAATTTCTTTTATCCATTCATAAATACAATCAGACCCTTTCGACGTTGCCAAATGCTTTCCATATTTTGCATGGTATAACTGACGTTTAGTAGTCGTTTTTCTTACTTTTAGGACTTTAGGTTATGCATTAACAATTTTTATATTTTTTCTCAAAAATATGAGGAAAAAATGTAATTTTTACTTAATTTTACATGTGATGTTCAGTTTCATTAACTCGTTTTACCAATTTTACCCCACCCAGCGCCCCTTTTCACTCCCCGGTCCCGTAAGTTTGTTTACTGATATTTTTTTAAAAACGGAATATTTTGGATATGACGAAACGCAGACTGATGGGCGGCCAGTTTCCATATGGTTTGTTGGCATAACAGTATGGTGCATTTTTAACTTTCGCCATATACAACTAGATGGCGCACTTTTTACCTACCACCTTTAACCTCTCGATGCTATGGCTGGTTGTTTTCAAAATTCTTGGTGAGATGGCACCACTGTCTGTATTTATTAGTTCTGAACGACAGAAAGAATATTTACAGTCAGTCGGGGCTTCATCAAGGCGTCTAGCGACCTGAAGCGGTTTGACAAGTCTTAACGAAGACGAAACACGTGTCAACGTCTTGGTCGGGTCGGGGTATTCCATTTTCTTTTGGAGACTCCGTAATTTTTAAACAAAACAACCAACCATAGTAGCCGAATTCTTACAGGGTATTTTTTATTTATTAATTTTTACAGTCATTGATGAGCCATATGCCCAAAGAACTTTACCTTTCATTCGTATATATATATATATATATATATATATATATATATATATATATATATATATATATATATATATATATATATACAAAATATTTTACTCCCTTTAAAGACAGTTAAAAGAAAACGTCCTGCTTTTCTATGCTATCCACCACGACTCTCTCCCCAGACCGGTTTCGCCTGCCTTACAGGACTCCTCAGTGAGGCTGTATCGAGTCGTGGTGAATAGCATAGGAAACCAGCGTCCTCTTATTAGACAAGTTTCGTTGTCCAGCGGTAGGATATTAAATCCTGCCGTTGATGCCCTACTGAAATCGCATTCAGTAAATACGAGCATCAATTGTAGCGGGATGGCTATGTATGTTAAAGCAAAAAGGAAAAAATTCCCCACTGTCTTGGTGTATAATACAAAATATTTTACTCCCTTTAAAGACAGTTAAAAGAAAACGTCCTGCTTTTCTATGCTATCCACCACGACTCTCTCCCCAGACCGGTTTCGCCTGCCTTACAGGACTCCTCAGTGAGGCTGTATCGAGTCGTGGTGAATAGCATAGGAAACCAGCGTCCTCTTATTAGACAAGTTTCGTTGTCAGCGGTAGGATATTAAATCCTGCCGTTGATGCCCTACTGAAATCGCATTCAGTAAATACGAGCATCAATTGTAGCGGGATGGCTATGTATGTTAACTGTCTTTAAAAGGGAGTAAAATATTTTTGTATTATACACCAAGACAGTGGGGAATTTTTCCTTTTTGCTTTAACATACATAGCCATCCCGCTACAGTGATGCTCATGTTACTGAATGCAATTTCAATAGGGCATCAACGGCAGGATTTAATATCCTACCGCTGGTCAACGAAACTTGTCAATAAAGAGGACGCTGGTTTCTATGCTATTCACCGCGACTCGATGCAGCCTCACTGAGGAGTCCATAGGCTAGGCGAAGCCGGTCTGGAAGGAGAGTCGGGTGAATAGCATGGAAAGCAGGACGTTTTCTTAACTGTCTTTGAAGGGAGTAAAATATTTTGTGTTATACACAAGACAGTGGGAATTTTCTTCCTTTAACTATATATATATATATATATATATATATATATATATATATATATATATATATATATATATATATATATATATATATATATTGGACAATGAAACTTGTCTAATAAGTAGACTCTTGTTTTCTATGCTATTCGCCACGACTCGATACAGCCTCACTGATGAGTTCCTGTAAGGCAGGCGAAACCGGTCTGGGGAGAGAGTCGTGGTGGATAGCATAGAAAAGCAGGATGTTTTCTTTTTGTCTTTAAAGGGAGTAGAATATTTTGTATAATGTATATATATATAATTTCCATTATCCTATTTACGGCCTTAAGGTGAGAATGTAGATGTAATGGAAATTAAACCCAGATTTAAATGGCATTACGAGTGAAATTATTTCTAAAACTATTAAAGATAGATGTATTAAATGTGGTATCTTTGTAAAGCTTTTTAAAAGACCTTTTTAATGGTGATACAATATACAGGGTGTTCCATTTTAAAAAGTTTACCTCTTTATTTTTCTTGAGTTTCTAATGTTTAGTTGTTTATTTTCTTATGCTCAAAAGATAATATAAAAAAGTATGAAACTTTTATACAAGATGGTTTTTTTCTATACTTGGTTATAGTTATAAGTGGCAAAATATTAATAATAACAACCCTGTACCTAAGTTTGTATTACACCACTTTGGCGTTGTTAAATTAGTTTTTGGCAATTAGCTAAAGAGTATGGATGACTTGTACACTTTTGAAACTTTATTTTGTTGTTTACGTAAACCTGAGTTAACTAATAAAATCATCACTAGCAGTAAATTTAAAAAACTGCAACTTTTGCAACTAAAATTGGTTATAAGTTAAAATGAAATTACAAACACACGTTCAGTAGTAATAAAATATAATTAAGTTCTAAGCAAATAGTCACGTCAACAAAATACATGCTATAAAACAGGAAACCTGTTCTATAATTATTTTTTAAATCAATGAAAAAATAAATATTTTAAATTTTATCAAGGTCTAAACAAAGTTTACAATGATTTATTTGTAAGTTACGTTACCCAAAGAAACTGACTTTTAAACAATTGCCGTTGTTTCTATGAATAGAGATTCGTAGTTTAACGTTATAGATGACAAAAAATGTTATACAGTGTGTCCGAGATATGGATCCTAAGCATGGGAATCTCAGTACCTATTGGAGATACAGCTTAGGTTAAATTAGGAAAAAGTTGTGTTTTTTAAAGCTTATTTACATGCCGTTTAAAAACTTGAAAAATTTTTCAAGAAACCATCATCAACTTTATTTTTATATGGCCCGAAAAAATGTACACCCTATATCTGATCCCATTTTTATTACAAATTCAACGATGTATCACATGTCATATTTTAATTTTTAGTTAAAGAAAAATTGCATTTTTTCTATTTTTTAAAGTTATTTTTAAGTAGGTCTTGCAAACAAATGCTTGGACGTTAATATCATTATAAAATTGTATTTGTCGTTATTACCCTGTTGTCAAGTTGTTGTTTTTAGAGCAATTGTTCTTATTGTTACTGTTGTCTTTATACGCAATACGCATTACTAGGCTCAACAAAATCCGCATTTTAACAGAATATCGAAACATCAAGAACGTTTTGGGTTTAATATGTGGTGTGGAATTTTAGGAACTAAAATACCAGGTCCATGTATTTACCATAATTCATTATCTGCAGAAACGATACCTTCATTTATTTTTGCAGCACAAAATGTAGCATGTTAGCATGTCAAACTTAGCTTCATGGCTATAATGGCCATCCTGCATATTCGACCGTAATAATACAATAAGATATTAGCTATTCACCAATAAACAATAATAGAGACAACAGTAACAATAAGAACAATTGCTTCAAAAACAACAACTCGACAAGCAGGGTAATAAGGACAAATACTATTTTATAATTATATTAAATTATGTTACAGATACGGTCACAGGTATTAACGTCCAAGCATTTGTTTGCAAGGCCTACTTAAAAATAACTTTAAAAAATAGAAAAAATGCAATTTTTCTTTTAACTAAAAATTAAAATATGACATGTGATACATCGTTAAATTTGTAATAAAAAATGGGATCAGATACAGGAGGTATTTTTTCGAGCCATATAAAAAATAAAGTTGATGATGGTTTCTTGAAAACGAAACGTCGGGTATAAAATCTAAAAATACCGTCATGTAGTAGCTAAAAAGTGCCAATAAAAAATTGTTAATAGTTTTTTATATCTCTTCAAATAAAGTCAGAAAAAAATAAAATCGATATAGTCAAATTTTCGTTTTTGCCAAATATCTCAGCAGGCCATGAAAATTTTTCAAGTTTTTAAACGGCATGTAAATAAGCTTTAAAAAACATAACTTTTCCTAATTTAACCTAAGCTGTATCTCCAATAGGTACTGGGATTCCCATGCTTAGGATCCTTATCTTGGACACACTGTATATTAGCCAATAACATACTGATTTGTTAAAAATAAATATATAAACAATTTAACAAAAATGCATTTTGTATTCATAAAGCGTTTGATTTAAAAACTGCAACAAACAAGAAGGTTTGCTTAAAAATGACCCAATATGCATTTCTATTCTGTAAACTTTGGTGTTGTTTAGGTCTAGCACAATAATAATTCACATAACAAGTAATTTCTATGACTAACAATGGTGGTTTCAAGTGCAGTTACGCAATGGATATAGAAATACTTATTACTTTTTATTAAAAACAAAGCAGTAGTGCAAAAATGGTTTAAACACCAAACAGGTTGTTTGGTTTGTTATAGCATTGATGTAAATGTCTTGAAAACGGAAACTTAGAACGATTCTTCCAGAGTATACCTTTTGTGTGTCGAAAACATAGGAGAGTTCACTGATTTATATAGATCAGTAGACAACAATGAGACGAGCAACTAAATGTAAATAAATTATCCGAGAGAGATAGCTGCTGGGCCTTCCTTGTCTGTCTTCAAGGAAGGCAAACGCAGATGGCGCGTGAGTCGACTTTATCGTTTGCCCGCCAAATTCAAATTATATAGCTGTGCTATTTTTGCCCTTAATGTTAGGTACTTGTTTTTGTTTCCTATTAATATAAAATATTGGGGTTTAGTTCAATAATTACACACACTTATTAAAAATGTCATTTATTTGGTTTTTATAAAGATTTTTTCTTACAGATAACCATGTCAATATTACCTTAAATTATCTGTTGAAAAGCACAAATTTAATATATACACTGTGATCACTAATAAAAGTCAATATTCAAAGTCCAATTAAAGGTAAAAAACCACGAAACACACAATAAATCACAGAAAATGTAAACAAACTGTCCAAACAAATCGGCCATTGAAAAATATCAAACACAAATATCGATTAACATTTCGGCGTGACTGCCTGCGGCAACGTTTGTCAAGTTAAAAATATTCGATTCATGGTATATTTTCTTTCTCTTAATTAGATGTGAGCCAAAAAAGGACATTAAAGTTTACATGCAGAAATTGTAAACAACTTGGCAACCAGGGCAAAGCGATGATTGCTCCATCTACGATAGCCTGCCATGATGAAAGACAAAGACATATTTATTGGAACTTGCGTTAAACCAGAAAAGAGATAAATACAATGGACAAATTGTTAGGACCAGTTACTCGTCTCATTCTTGTCTCTGTTTAGGATAGTAGATACAGAGAAGCGAAAATAGAGTTGCAACGTCAACTTTTGACCACATGTTTGGTTAAGTCCCAATATATTGGCACAAATTTCGGCATAAGGAGTTTGTGGTTTCTCTGTGCACTATTAGGTAGTACTTGAGTGGGTATTGAAAAATATGTATATACTTTATTAATTATTTAAAACCATAAAATGATGACTTTCCTATTATGAGGTAATATGTTTACATTAGTTTTGAATATTATGGTATTATGCTAATTAATGTATTAAGTAACCCAATATAAACACTTCCTAATAAGTCTTAATATAATTATGTTTATTATTAGGGTTTTGGTAATTATCAGGTATTTAACATACTTTGAAAGTGTACAGGTAAACAAACCTGGTAGTAATAATAAATTGTTAGAATGTAGTTTTAGTGAAACAGCAAATAATAAAAGTAAAAAACTAATTTATTGTTTGGAAAGAACCAGAGCCGGATTAGATGTACATTATACGATGTACATTATACCCACAAAATGTGCATAATTTTGCAGGGTGCAAGTGGGTGCACTTGCACCCTCCTGGCTTTTGGATAGAATACCCACGCGACAGAAAATCTATGGAGAGGTACGTTTTGTTACGTAATGATCTATTTTTCTTGGCTTTTGAGAAGTTTTTGCACCCCCGCCCCCTACCTTTTTAATGATACACGTGCTATTTAAATACAACAGAGTATGTAAGTATAAAAAAGTACGTTTTGTGAGGTGGAGCACCTTTTTCTTTTGGTCTTCAAAATTGTTTAGTCCCTATATACACATGTTGTTACGTCAAATTTGTGTAAATTCCGATTTCATGTATTCGGCAAAATTTTGCCTAGTCGGTAAAATAAGCAGCAAATAAAACTAGGGCTGGCAACCGAAACCGGTTTTTCGGTTAACCGGTTTTCGGTTAACCGCGGTTTTGGCCAAAACCGAAAACCGGTATTCGAAAACCGGTTAACTGGTATTTGAAAACCGGTTAACCGGTTTTCGAATATTAGTTAACCCGTTTTAAAAAACGGTTTTCAAATACCAGTTTTTCGGATAATCGGACCAAAATCGAAAAGCGGTTTTTCGTTTTGGGTTGATTGCGGTTTATACAGTGCGTATTTACCAAAAGGGTGAGTAGGCTGAAGCCTATGGCTGCGTTTTTAGGGGGACGACAAAATTTTATTTAGTACGTAGAATTGAAAGAAATGAAAGTGAGGGCCTTTTCTATCTTTTTTTTTTTTTTGGTCGAGGGCGGCGAAAAAGAAATAGACTTCGGTGTATCGGTTTTAAAAACCGTTTTCGGTTTTCGTTTTTAAAAACCAGTTTTTAATACCGGTTTTTTAATATTCGGTTAACCGGTTTTGTTTTTTCCGGTTTTTGCCAGCCATAAATAAAACTGTTCCATTGACGTGGTCATGGTTAGTTCTGGTTAGTAAAATCTTGTTTTTTTTTTTTTCATTAAGGAATTAAAAAAAGATTTAACTAACCACAACTAATCATGAGCCTCCCCAAGGTAGTTTATATATACTTGGAATAGGTTGCAGCACATCCTCGACTTTAGATGGTTTGAGGTCGATGACGCAAAGGAAAGCACTGTTCCGTTTGTATCGTCAAAAGTTGGCAAGACTGGGTAAAGTCGTTATATTTTGACAGTTGATGATTAATCCAGTGGCGTTTAGAATTTGTGCTTTTCGTTTTGCATTGTTTTCAAAGTGATATTTGTGGAAAGATGTCAAGGTTAGTTTATATTTATAAGGTTGCGACATATCCTCAACTTTTAGGCGGTTCGAGGTCCAGGACGCAAGGAAGGGCACTCCACGGAGAAAAGTTGGCAAGACTGGGTAAAATCAAAGCTGATGATCAATCCAGTGGCGTCTAGAATTTGCGCATTTCATTTTGCATTGTTTTGGAAGTGATACTTGTTAAAAGATGTAATTCCAAATGTTTTTTATTTAAAGTAAAAGAATTTACAACTTAATAATAATTAAAAACTATTGTGTAAACGGTTGTTCTACTAATACAAGAAACTGTATATTTCCGGCACTGAACAACATGGCCGAAACAAGGAGATGTGACGTCATAACACGTCAAAGCAATATGGCCGAATGTCGCGACTTTATATAGACCGACTTTGGAAGATGTAGATCCCAAAGGTTTTTTAGTTAAAGTCGAAGGGGTTGTCACTTAATAATAATTAAAAGGCGTTTTGTAAACGGTTATTTCAATAATACGATAAATTGTATTTCTCCGGCACTGATGAACATGGCCGAAAAATGGTCACTGTCAACACACGTCAAACCAATATGGCCGTATGTTGCAACCCTATAAATTTAGAGGGACTCTGCATCCTTGCAATAACACAGAACTACTGATTATTTCACGAATTAAGCAAATTTTGCCTTTTGCCGAATACATGAAATCGGCAATTACACAAATTTGGCGTAATATGTATATGAAAAGAGCTTAAAAAAGAAGAAAATACGTTTTGTAAAAAAAACCTGTTTATGCTCTTCAAACTTTTTATATCACATATATAAGAAGGTATAGTTTGTTACATGAAGGCCATTTTTTGGGTCGTAAAATCAAACTGTAAGATGAATGCTGTTATACTAAATAAACGGAAATATATAAATGAAGAAAAAAAAGTTGTAAAGTAGTAATTATAAGAAACCTTATTGGAACATCCAGCTTTATACACAATTAATTTTTATTGCCGTCAAATTAAATACATCCTGGAAAAAAAATCAGCACGTAATAAAAGGGGAAAATTTAATTTTCAAGACGACCTGCTGAATTTTAAACGTTACCTACTGCGTGGGGTGTTTACTTTATTTTACATTTATATAAGTCTTAAATTTACACAGACTTAAGTTTAAAACAGTAAGATGCCGCACATCACAATATGGATTAGCGAAAAAGGTTTTTGAAAAATTATCCGCTTTGTTTATTCCAGGTTTCTTCCTTCAGTTAATTTTTTATAGACAGTGGGCGGCTACATTAAAAAAATTAATTAACGAGTTTTGTTTTGTAAAAAAAATTAGGTCTTTTTTTATCTTTGGGCAAACCACGAAGGCTAAACGCCTGAATACTAACATACCGTGGGTGTCTTAAGCGAGGTAAGAGGGAGTTTGTTGACACGGAACTTAAAAACTTGAAGATTTGGGGGGAAGGAAAGACCTCCGCGGGCAGCCGGTTCCACAACCTAGAAACTCTAGGGATAAAAGAACGAACAAAGTGGGAAGTTCGGGACCTGTCCAGTTGAACCGTATAGGGATGCATACGCGCAGAACCACGAGTTTCTCTGTTGGGAACCGTGAAGTGGAGGAACTATACTGGACAATTCTTTAGAGCAGAAGCCATGGAAGTTCCTATAAAAAGCGATAAATCCCCCACAGCTCGACGATGGGCAAGAGATGGAAGCCTTTCTGTAAGTGAAGGATCATTAACGAGACGAATAGCTCTTTTTTGAATAGTATCAAGAATGCGTAGGGTTGTGGGGGACGCCATGCCCCAGATATCAGAACAATATTCCAAGGGAGGTCGGATTTGGGACACATACAAAGTGTATAGATTAGAGGGTGAAAAATACTTTTTGGCTCGAAAGAGAAATCCAAGCTTTTTTGAAGCTACCGTGGCTATAGATACAATGTGTTTATGCCAGTTAAGGTTACTTTCAAATGTGACGCCCACAAGATTAAAGGTGTCTTTGCTCTGTAAGACTTGGCCGCTCATAAGTAGAGGATGAGTATTTGATGACTCTTTTCGCGACAAGGAACATGATTGTGTTTTGGATGCATTAAAATGGACGAGATTTTTAGCGCCCCAATCCAATATTAAATTAAGATCCTGCGAAAGAAATATCTGCACCGCTCTGCGTTTGTTTTCGAAGTCAGGTTTAGTAATGGGTTTAGGAACCTGAAAACTGGAATGAAGGGTACTATCGTCGGCGAAACTATGAATGGAATTAGTTGTGGACGAGAGAAGGTCGTTTATGTGAAGAAGAAACAATGTTGGTGCCAGAACTGAGCCCTGAGGGACTCCATCATTTACTTGGTGAAAGCTTGAAGAATTGCCGTCCACAATAACTGATATACGACGATGAGATAGATAACTAGAGAGCCAAGTACAGAGTTTAGTTGAAAGACCATAGGAGGGAAGTTTATTAAGAAGTGCGGCATGCCAGACCTGGTCAAAAGATTTGGATATATCAAGAGCTGTTAATTTTAATAGATTTTTTAGAATGTTAATTTTAATAGATTTTTACCTTTAGATGTAAGCAATAAGGATGGAAAATGAGAGAGAAACAGTTGGCATACCCCAACTTACAAAAAATGGCAGATACACGCAGATACACTCTCAATATTTAATAATAGATACCATGAAGAAAAAAACTCAACACAAATAAATTTAAAAAGAAGAAACGCTTTTATGTAAATAAGAAACATACACATGCGTATACTTGCCAATAGGCCAATTAGTTCTTCTTTGTCTTATCCACTTGTTTTGGAATCCTATTTTTTAACTAGTGATATTAGCAAATTTTCATAAATGCCCTTTGCTGGTTGCTTTTTAAATAATGCAGTTATTCGGCCGTTTTTATAATATATACGCTTCTCTCTTTTACTTTCTGAGAAGCGTATAGGTGCTCCTTTTTTGGTTTTAATGCATCTTGCATTTTCATTGGTCTCTCTGGTAATGTAGTGAACAGTGCTTTGGAGAACGACACTCATGCATAGATAACCTACATTTAGATCCGCAGTGGCAAGAAGCATTTTTCGGATTTTTCCGACCTCGCGCAGTAAAACAAATCGAGGGTGGACGAACATGCGCACTTAAAAGCCGTGGTAAAATACCATCACCGGCATCCCGTACCTTCCGTACACGGTCTGACCATGACGTTCATTCATTAGCTACCGTACTCCGAACAGAAAACCAGGACGCCGCCATAATAATATTGACAAATGAAGAATTTCAAGATGGCGGCTGGGTGTCAATTTGGAAAAAAATGAAATAGAAAGGAGTTCTTGTGACACATCATTTTACGGCTCCTGACAAGTATAGAATTTTCAGTGACATAAGCTTTGTCGGCATAATCTACTAATAAAAATAACCCCTTAAAAAAACCAATAAAACGATTGACGGTAGTCGGAAGAGCAGGGTTTTATTGTGAAAATTTTATACCGGTCATTTTTAACCAATCAGATGCTTTGTTTCAAGATTGTTACTATAGTAACCAGCAAATTTTTGGAAATTTTTCATCCCCATAAGCATGTAGACGTAAAATTAATAAGTGGAAATTTCCCGGCACATGACAGCTATCATATAATTAGACAATAATAATAATGACAATATTTTTTTATTTACTTACTTTATAAGTTGGAAATATTACAACAATTTGTTAAGGTATACATTCAATAATATCATTAATTAATTTCAAATTCTTCAAAAATATTTTAGTATATTATATATTTTTGCTATATTTCCCTTTGTTTGTAGTCAATATTGCCATTTCCCTAAAACCTAGTAAGAAAATTGTAGGAAATCAATTAATTTTATATAATTTAACTAAAATTATATAAGTGTTATTTTACTAGAGCATGGGGAAAATCGGAAAAAAGCCATCCTCAATACGAACGTATTCACTTTAATTTTTTAGTCAATATTGACAATTCCCTGAAACCTATTAAAAAAATTGTATGAAATCAATTAATTTTATATAGTTATTTATCTGATATATATTTTTTAGTTTACTAGGGCATGGGGAAAATAAAAAAAGTCCAAATAAATGTTTTCTTTTAATATAATTCCGGTATAAAATTTTTCTTACCGAATCCCCCACGTGCTTGAATTAATTGCGGAAATTTGTCTCGTACATGAATTTTAAAGAAAATTATCCTCGTCGCTTCGCGACTCGTGATAATTTTCAAAAAATTTATGTACTCAAAAAATTTCCGGCAATAATTCATGCTCTAGGGAGATTATAAGTGAAAATTCCACACCACTGTTTTTTGACCAATCAAATGCGTAGTTTTGGTTGCATTACCATGACAACACAAGTATTTATCGGAATTTTTTTGTCCTGCCTGGGATATCCTGGAGCGAATTATAGTGGAAATATTTTGACATAATCATTGAATCTGTTTTAACGTTATGTCTGTCATTCACATACATAATTAAAGAAAATGTTATTTTGTACCAGTTTTAGTATTTCAGATAAAACATAATATAAAATAACATAAGGTTTTAAGACCCTAAATGACAATTTTATACAACTACAGTTAGTAAAATAATATCATAAGACTAGAGTAGTAGACATAAGTGAAGAGCAAACGAAAGCAAGGTATGGGTCTAAAAAAATTAAAATAAACTATTTTTACCAACTGTAGTAATATAAGGTATATATAATATAAAAGAATAAACAATGATAAGCTCTAAAATTACATATATTTGCAACTACAATTGGTAAAATAGAAAATATTTATTTTATAGTAAAATTTTAAAGCTCGTGTCAAAGTTAGAAATAATAATTTAGAAGAGTAATATTTAACACAAACTTGGTGTGAAATTTTCTTACCGAATACCACACGTGCTTAAATTATTCAGGGAATTTTTTCTCGGCCACGAATATTTTAAGAAAATTCAATTTTCATAATATTTATACTATTAGTAGCACTAGTGGTATACAAGTGAAAGTAATAATACGAAACTATTCCTTTGACTTCCGTAAATTGTGGTTAATCATTAGAGACATTTTGCACCGCTTATTTTGCAATTCCGTTGTGGTTAACGTTATTCTGAGACTGCGCAGTAACGCAAACATGATGCGTTATCGTTATTAAACATAGCGAACTCCTTTAATTACGGATGAATACCGAAGAGCTTATCGTTATCGTTATCGTTATTGTTAAACTGCGTGGTTGCCGGATTATAGAAATTTTAATATCAATTATTTAAAAGGTTAAAATTTTAATGCCGTATTTATTAAAATATCATTTATACTTAGGCTCTAATTAGCGAAAAATCTATAGCAGTAATAAAAATCAAATAGTCTTGAGAAATTAAAACGGACTTGCACTTTTACGGATATTCTAAATCAGTAATTAATTTAGATGTTACAATTTGGCACACTTGCTTTTATTCTACTACCAAACCTAACGTTATTTTTGGTGTTTTGTTTTATACCTACTGTATTGTTTGCATCTACCTTAAAAACCGAAATCAACAGAAGTGTTTGCATATATTTAAATATGAATTTATATCTTATGAAGAATAAAAGTAAATACTAATTTTTCGTTAACTTTAAAATGGGTGAACCTCAGGCAAAAATAAGGTTATGTGTCGAAAGCGCAGACGAAAGATATATTTCTTAAAAGAGGCTGCAAAATCTCTGTCTAAAACTGCTGCCGTGATCGTTATGTTTAATAACGATAACCATAAGAAGGCCAAAAAACGTCTGGTATTTTAGGAGGTGCAAAATGTCTCTATTTTAGTGCCACGGATAGTCTTATCTTTAAGGGTTTAATTTATTAGTAGATCATACTGACATAGCATAAGACTTTAAACATACTATACATTAATTATAATCCTAGACTATAAAGTTAATACCTTCAACTACAACAAACTGGCGAGACTTTAAAAATTGCTTAATATATGATTTGGATGACCTTAATTCCGAAAGTAATAATGTTAGATGTAAGTACTTAATATACGATTTTCCTAAAGCTCATTAAAAGATCTTTATACAGGGTGCTATGTGGAAAAAAATATATACTTTTGACCTACCCTGTATATTATCACGAGTATCACTATTTCAAGGATCTTTGAAAGAGTTTTAAAAAGTATCACCATAGGTACATCTAACTTTATTACTTTTGGAAACATATAGCCATCCCAATCAGGCTTTTAAGTAATTAATACCGTCATTTTGTATTTGGTAAAGTTATTGACTTCCTTTTCCAATTTTTCCAAGATGGCAATCTTAAAATTTTTATCTGCCCTTTTTTCCTTAAAACATAGTATTTATGCTTTAATTTCATATCCCAAAATTTTATTTATTTTTTAAATATAACGGTTTAAAAATAAAAGGAGGGGAGACATTCAAAAAAACGCACTGTAGAAACCCATAAGGTCAATTTAAAATGCGGTAAATTAGCTAGGTTCTACATTAAGGAATAGCAATAGCAATAAATTTGTATTTGTTTTGAAAGAATAAGTACTTCTGTATTTTTTTAATAAACATTAAAAAAATAAAACTGACTTAAAAAAGTAAAACCTACAAAAAAGTTAAAAATAATATATATTATTATATAAAATTCTCGTGTCACAATGTTCGTTCCCGTACTCCTCCGAAACGGCTTGACCGATTTTCATGAAATTTTGTGAGCATATAAGTATATATATATATATATATATATATATATATATATATATATATATATATATATATATATATATATATATATATATACATGATATGTAGGTACTCTAATTGCAAAGCTTTGTATTTTCTCTAACAAGAAAAAAAAATAAGGAGAAAAAATTTTAATTATAAAGACGACCTGCTGAATTTAAATTAATGTGGCGTCGGAATCGTAGGATGTTTGCATTATTTTACATTTATATAAGTCTTGCGTTAAAACAGGGGAAAATATTAGAAAACATTAATTATAATCTTGTGCAGGCCTCGAGCACGTAAAGAAGATGAATATTTTGTCTTTTTCACGTTATGGTTCGTAGCGGAGTTTTGACAGACTTATGGTTTACTAAAAGTTTGATCGTGTCTGTGAATTAATCAAATTTAGAACACTTTTATGTTCAGTGGTTTTTGTTTTGTAAATTAATTGCTTGATACAGATAAATTAAAACTTATCACTACTTTTATATCGAATAATTAAAGTTAACTTGAGTTAAAGCGGCTTTTAAAAGTGTCTTAAATAAAGCGATATAAACGCGCTTGAAAGTGACATGAATCGTTTAAGTCATCCTAAGAATAAGTTGAGTTGACTTCACTGAAGTCGATTAGAAACACGATATTAACGATTCAAGCGGGCTTAATAACTGCCTAACTTCAGATAAATGCTTCCTCAAACGTCATTAGTATCAATTTCATGTATGATTCTGACATTTTTTATAATTAATAGTTTAAAAAAACTAAAAAACACGCTTTTATATGCAACCGAACTAAAAATTAAAAAATAATTTTTCATTAAAAAAAAATATTTTCACTTCATAGTAAAAAGCGTGGGGTGCATTTTACTATTTTTTCATAACTTTTCCATCATAGATATTGGCAAATATAATAATTATAACATTTAATATATTAAGCACCCCACGCTTTTTACTATGAAGTGAAAATATTTTTTTAATGAAAAATTATTTTTTAATTTTTAGTTCGGTTGCATATAAAAGCGTGTTTTTTAGTTTTTTTAAACTATTAATTATTTTTCATTTTTTAGTTCGTTATATCAATTAAATTTTTAAAAATAAATGCTCCAGTTTATTCACTAAAAAATTTTTCGCCATTTTGTCAAGATTAGCAAAGTTTTCAGATTTACTTTCTGAAAATACCCTAATATAAAATTTGAGTAAAATCGATTCAGATCGAACTCTTGAAATGGCCGGTGGTTGGTACCACTGGGACGTACAGGTGACAGATGACACTTGGTGGAAAATAACCAGCCCCTTTTTTATTAGTTCTGTGCCCCTGTATATCAAATTTGGTCAAAATGGGGGTTGCTCCAACTTTCGAAACAATTACCCAATTTGCATAAATAAGTTGGTTATAGGTTATGTGATTTAGGAACTATTTTGCTTACGAATGATTATTCTGGCTGCGGAGGACCATGTTAATTATTTATTTGCTTCTTGTATTTCAATTAAAGTGTATACTTTGTTTTTAATAGCTTAGTTAACTGATTTTTTCAACTTTAATTTCACATTAAAGGAATTTTAGCTTATGTTATGACTGAATGACTGTGAATTTTGTCAGATTGCAACTCACTAAAAATTTCTTCTTCATTAAGTAGCAAAGTTTGAAATTTTGCCAACAGATGGCAATCCAGGCAATGTTTGGACCGTTGCCAACATATTGCAACCCACTAAAAAATTTCTTCTTCATTTAATAGCAAAGTTTGAAATGTTGCCAACAGATGGCAACCTAGGTGTTGTTTTTATAATATAATGGAATTTTTTTTCCTGGCGATCAAAAACAAGATAACGGGATACTGTTTGCAGATTATTGCATTGTCATGGGTCCTTAATACGTGTGCAAAGTTTCAAAGAAATCGAATAGCTGGAAGTTGGTTAAAATTAGGCTCAAAGATTCCGTTACATAGGCAGCCAGATAGATAGATTGATAGATAGATAGTTACAACCCAAGTTAATAAAAGCGTGTTAATAAAAAATAGGAGTGAAAAAACTTTAAAACACGCTTACGTCAACAACAGCACACAAAACGGGGCGAAATAAAAGTGAGGTTTGTTTTTCATTTGATATCTACTGTGAAGTTATATGCAAAACTGCCGCATGCGTACGACAATGGCCTGAAATGTGCTTGACCTCGATTTTTAATCGACTTTAAAGCCACCGAAATAAACACGTAGACTTGGAAATCGCTTTAAAGCGTTGACAACCCATAAAAAAGGTCTTTACCTTAAAACACAGAAAGTACATCATTTCTATCACGCTTATTACTATACAGGGTTTTTTGACGTGACAACTTCTTATAATTCGATGGAGCCGGCTGCACGCACCAAAGAAAATGACATCATGCGGCGTTACCTCGCTCTGAGGCGTTTCATTTAAGGCTTGAAGTGCAGGCGAGAGCGCTTTAAACCTCTGCGTTCGGCAGCTCGACATCTGTTTCTCTCTACTTGAGTGAGCGGTCCGCGTGAACAGCTGCTATACAATAATACATTTACATGTTTTCGTCAAGTATGAAGTGCAGTGAAAAGTGAATGTGGTGTCAATTGTTAAATTTTCTTTTAACGATAATTGCAACCATTCCTTCAGTATTTTCTTATGACGTTGTCACGTTCAACTATCGTCAGTAAACCGACTTTGCAGACAACCGATTCTTTTTTGTGTTAACTATACAGGGTGTTACAAGTAAGAGGAGGCACAATTAGATTTCGGAAACGGTAGGAGATACAGAGTTGGTTTAATCGGAGCAAAGTTGCGTATTTTATTGTTTAGCAATACTCCGTTTTAAAAATTAAAAAATTTACAGCCTTTCCGGAATTATCCGGAAAAAACCGAAATTTTGTAAAGCAATTTTTATTTTTTTTATTTTTTTTATCTTTGGACAAACCACGAAGGCCTAAAGCCTAAATACTAACGTACCGTGGGTGGCTTAAGCAGGGTAAGAGGGAGTTTGTTGACATGGGACTTAAATACTTGAAGATTTGGGGGAAGGAAAGACTTCCGCGGGCAGCAGGTTCCACAATCTAGAAACTCTAGAGATAAAAGAACGAACAAAGTGAGAAGTTCGGGGCCTGTCCAGTTGGACCGTATAGGGATGCATACGCGCGGAACCACGAGTTTCTCTGTTGGGAACCGAGAGTGGAGGAACTATACTGGACAATTCTTCAGAGCAGAAGCCATGGAAGTACCTATAAAAAAGCGATATTTAAAAATATATTTTAAATCAAACAACAAAATTGCTATTGCCACTTTTAATGTTCTTTAAAATGATGTCACTAAATTTAAGATCCGACGTTTCGTCTTTAAGTCACCATCAATCAACAACTTTGTTTTATTTAATAGGAAAAAAAATGGTTTTTGGAACTTATTAAGGTCGTATTTTAATTTTTAAACAAACTATATATCACACTTTACATTTATGCAACGTTTCAAACCGAAAAACCATCATTCACTATTTTGCCATTACAAAAAAACGATTTTATCCAAAACGTTAGGGGACCTTTCCTTTTGCAGGTTAGTATGCATTTATTTTTTATTACAGGTATGATAAAGTAAATAGAGGCGTTTCTTTAAATTGGATGCTTTATTTTATTACGTGTAAGTAAATGTATGTGAATCACATTAATTTGTGTAGCTTGTTAGTTAAAATAGGACTAAATAAATACACTACTCAAAAGAATTATCGCATATGCTCGATTAATTTTTAATCGCCATGTATGATGTGCTGTTGAAAGGGAGTAGTTAAATTTGTGATTATAAAATATCAGAAATGGGTAAGGGTATAAATTATTCACAAATGAGATTTCTCCCTTTTAACAGCACATACGTATATATAGGGCGATTAAAAATTATTCATTTTTTCAAAAAAATTATCACCCCGTAGGATGTATTGCTAACAGTAAATAACAACGCTTAATATAAAGTTATAGCTTTACGTTTTCTTAAGATTTTCTTTTTTTAATTGCCTTGATAACTTAATTAATAAAAGAGATATGGCCATTTAAATCAAAGCATTTTTGTATTGAAGCTTATGGATAAAATCAAGCATATGCGATAACTTTTTTGAGTAGTGTAATTAAAAGTAATAGTAGCGATAAGAACAAATTGATGCATACTTACCTTTAAATGGAAATTTTCACAATCGTTTGGAAAAAAGGAATTTTTAATGGCAAAATAGTGAGTAATGGTTTTTTTCGTTCGAAACGTCGCATTTATCTGTTCCGCAAAACTTCGTTTTTTTTTATAATTTCGGAGATGGCGGCAAATATTTAAATGTTTTGGCTAATTTAACTAACTCTGTAAGTTAATCCACTACGTTTATATCAAATAGTTCAAGCTGGCTTGAAAACAAAGCGGCTTTGAAGCGATTTCCAAGTCTACGTGTTTATTTCGGTGGCTTGAAAGTCGATTGAAAATCGAGGTCAAGCACATTTCAGGCCATCGTCGTACGCATGCGGCAGTTTTGCATCCAACTTGACAGTAGACATCAAATGAAAAACAAACCTCACTTTTTAATTTGTCCCGTTTTGTGTGCTGTTGTTGGTGTGAGCGTGTTTTAAAGTTTTTTCACCTGTTTTTCCACTCATATTTTGTATAAAAATGTCAAAATCATATATGAAATTGACACTGATGACGTTCGAGGAAGCATTCATCTGAAGTTAGGCAGTTATTAAGCCCGCTTGAATCGTTTATATCGTGTTTCTAATCGGCTTCAGTGAAGTCAACCCTACTTATTTTCAGACTTGACTTGAACGATTCAAGTCACTTTCAAGCGCGTTTATATCGCTTTTTCAAGCCACTTTTAAAAGCCGCTTTTAACTCAAGCTAGCTTCAACTATTCGATATAAACGTAGGTTGTATCCAAGATCGTTTGACTAGGTAAGGTTGCCTCATTACGTCACATATGTACCGCACTGCTGGTTCCTTGGCGCCATCCAGGATGTCTAGACGGATAATACTATGAGGGCGAAAGAGCGCGATATACAATATTTAAAAATCAGCTAGAATAATCATTGTTAAATAATTTATTAATAGGAAATAAAGAAATTGCGGTAACAACTGGAATTAACAGTATTTAAAAATATTTCTTTAATATTGACAAAAACACAAGCTACACTGTTTAAAACTTCAATAAATAATGAGCAAAATACATATGTGACGTATGGTCCGCTATGTTGCAAGGCTTACGAGGGCAACCTTACCTAGTCAAACGATCTTGGGTTGTATCACCTAACCTTTCGAGATCCTAATGGTGCCCGCAAATGTGTAACACCCTGTATAAGTGTCAAATTATTTCTAAATGAATAACAGTGGTCAGTTTAATTTAAAAACTAATTTAAAGTAGCTAAAAAGAAAAATCCTTAGTTAATTTAATATAAATTTAGCTAAAACCTCTTCAATCGGAAGTAATTTGTAAAAATTTCCTGAAAACGGTATTTAATATTTTCGTCACGGTTATAGAAACCAAAAAATAAATAAAGGAGCATTAAGAAGTGATTTTAAATTACCTAGTCATTTGGGTCAAAGTGATTTATACGAAAATTGGACATTACTTACTTAGTTTGCGTGCTGTGCATCATTTTTTAAAGCTATTTAGCCTTTATTTTCTAAAAGGAAAAATGTTTTATCACTTCGATGGGGTAAATTAATGTTTGGTACAGCTTGACAGACACCCCCACTAAAACGTATAAACAAGATTTTGTAGGATGTGTTTATGAACCTGAATTTTTCTCGCTTAAAATAGAACAAGAGACAAGCAAGAAAAAAAGCTTGTTTACTTTTTTTTAAGGAAAACAGGTCTACAATGTTAAAAAATGGTTGTTTTTTCATTGCTTGAACAACTTTCCTACAATAAACAATGTAGGTTATATTATTGATCGAGCTGACTCTTCAATTTATTGATATTATGGAGATGAAGCACTTTGCTTTTAGTGCATTACATAAAGCGTAAAAAGAACCATATTTTTCGTGACAACACTTTATCTTTGGTTAACAGGTACTCAAAATATGAGAAGTTCCGGGGCCCGTCCAGTTGGACGGTATAGGGATGCATACGCGCGGAACCACGAGTTTCTCTGTTGGGAACCGTGAACTATACTAGACAATTCCTCAGAGCAAAAGCCATGAAAGAGTTTAAAAAACTAAAAAAACACGCTTTTATATGCAACCGAACTAAAAATTAGAAAATAATTTTTCATTACAAAGGTTTGTCACTTCAGAGTAAAAGCGTAGGGTGCATTTTACTATTTTTCATAACTTATTCACCTCATAGATATTTGCAAAATAGGAATAATTATAACATTTAATATATATTAAGCACCCCCACGCTTTTATTCTGAAGTGACAAAACTCTTTGTAATGAAAAGGTTATTTTCTAATTTTTAGTTCGGTTGCATATAGAAAGCGTGTTTTTGGTTTTTTAAACTATTATTTATTTTTCATTTTTAGTTCCGATATATCAATTAGTTTTTAAAAATAAATGCTGCAGTTTATTCACTAAAAAATTCCTTCGCCGATTTGTCAAAGAGACACAGAGGATCTGTAAAGGGAATTTATTTATCCTGGCGGTCCTAATCAGGATAACGGGATACTGTTTTTTAAATTATTGCAATTGTCATCCGGTCCTTGATACGTGTGCAAAGTTTCAAAGAGGAATTGAATCGCTGGAAGTTGGTAAAAAGTGGGCTCAAAGATTCCGTTACATAGATAGACGATAAATCCCCCACAGCCCGACGATGGGCAAGAGAGGGAAGCCTTTCTGTAAGTGAAGGATCATTAATGAGACGAATAGCTCTTCTTTGAATAGAATCAAGAATGCTTAGGGTTGTGGGGGACGCCATGCCCCAGATATGAGAACAATATTCCAAGGGAGGTCGGATTTGGGACACATATAAAGTGTATATATTAGAAGCGGAAAAATACTTTTTGGCTCGAAAGAGAAATCCAAGCTTTTTTGAAGCTGCCGTGACTATAGATACAATGTGTTTATGCCAGTTAAGGTTACTTTCAAATGTGACGCCTACAAGATTGAAGGTATCTTTGCTCTGTAAAACTTGGCCGCTCATAAGTAGAGGATGAGTATTTGATGACTCTTTTCGCGACAAGGAACATGATTGTGTTTTAGAATGCATTAAAATGGACGAGATTTTTGGCGCCCCAATCCAATATTAAATTAAGATCCTGCGAAAGAGATATCTGCATCGCTCTGCGTTTGTTTTCCAGGTCAGGTTCAGTGATGGGTTTAGGAACCTGAAAACTGGAGTGAAGGGTACTATCGTCGGCGAAACTATGAATGGAATTAGTTGTGGACGAGAGAAGGTCGTTGATGTGAAGAAGAAACAATGTTGGTGCCAGAACTGAGCCCTGAGGGACTCCAGCATTTACTTGGTGAAAGCTTGAAGAATGGCCGTCCACAATAACTGATATACGTCGATCAGATAGATAACTAGAGAGCCAAGTACAGAGTTTAGTTGAAAGACCATAGGAGGGAAGTTTATTAAGAAGTGCGGAATGCCAGACCTGGTCAAAAGCTTTGGATATATCAAGAGCAACGATCTGGGACTCACCTAGAAACTCAAGAGACTTATTCCAACAGTGAGATACGAAGGAAAGGAGATCTGCTGTAGATCTTTTGTGGCGGAATCCATACTGCCTGTCATGCCAAATTTTGTGTTTTTCTAAGTACTTAAGAGTTTCTGAAATAATTAATTTTTCCATTACTTTACAAAGAACTGAGAGAATTGAAATTGGTCTATAGTTAGTTGGAAGGGATTTAGATCCTTTCTTGGGAATAGGTTGAACACGTGCAGCTTTCCAGCTCTCTGGAAAGATACCTGTGTCGTAAGAAATCCGAAAGAGCCGAGTTAAGATTGGTGCAAGTTCTGGAGCACATTTTTTTAAAACGATTGCTGGTATGTCATCCAGCCCAGACGATTTCTTGGTGTTAAGGGAAGAAAGGATACGCTTAATGTGTTTTACTTTTTATTTTTATAATACCTATTTTAATTTTATACAATACTTGGCACTCATTTAGATCTCCATTCTTTTGCGGCGAAGCCCACAGCCAAGCATAATTTTAGTATTGAACATGGCTCACGTTTTTCACATTTACGTTTTTGGTTGGATTTACATTACCGCTTAGTCCTCTTTATACGAGTAATTTTATTTTTTCTTTTTAAATCATTCCCTTAAAGCTGTATAAACAAAAATAAGGAGAAACCAACAAGGAAGTATCGAAAAGTAAAATTAAATTAATTTTAAGTTTGTTTTAATATGTAGGTCAAAGTGATTTAAAAGGTAGCTGGCAGTTTGCAAAAAAATGTTTTTTTTAGTTCAAAGAAATATATAAAGTGTTTTTTGAATAGATATACTTACTTAAATATTTAAACCACTTTTTGCTTTAAGCTTAAAAAGCTTAGAACTGAAAATGAGAAAAAAAGACTATTATAGCTAAAACTAGTTCTCTCTCTCTCTCTATTTTTTTCTTGGTTTTGGTCCCTTCAGGTCCAATCTACCACTCTCCCCTTCCGGACTATGCTTTCCAGGGCTTCGTCGGCGGAAAATCTGGATAATCGAGCTCGTAGCTCCCAGAAATTCCAAAAAGAAAACTAATAATTCAACAATCGATGCAATGCATAAATTGTCGGCTGTCAAACCAAGATCTGCTACTGGTGTTACGTATAACCTTCACTTTCACTACTGACAGTACCCATGGCACGCCCATCCATTTCCCGCCATTTGAGAAATACCTCTTGTTCACCACCAAACAGGATACCATCAGCTTATATTATAAGCTGATAAGATTTTAAAAAACCAGAACTAACCATGACCCTCCAATGAGACAGTTTTTTATGACCGTCTGTAAGGTTTCAAACCAATTTAAAAACACGTCATTGTGCTTTTTAATGTAGTCTTTGAAAGAGGTACTGGTGGTGTTTTTAGAGTATGATTACCGATTTAATAGTAATAATAATAAACAAACAAAAAATTAACTAAAAAGTTAAAAATAATAAATAAAAAAATATATTTTATGTACTTTTTTGATGTCAGTCAATTTAAAAAAAAAAGTGTTTATATATTTTCATTTTGATTTTGTTATAAAGCCCTGTATTATTTTTAAATGATATAAGAATGTAGATCAATAAAAATGTTACACGAGATTTTAAAATTGACATACACACACCTTGTTTTTTTTTTGGAATTTTAGCTAATTGTCAATAACATCTAGGAACTTATTACAAACCTGTAAAATTTACGAAGTTTTTTAAGCAAAATACTGTTATTATACTAAATAGTTTTGTTTTTTTAATAAATAAATCAAAATTGTCAGTCTTATTACAGGAAGTAAAATCGATATTTTATTTAAAATAAAAATTGTTTTATAATTCCGTAATCCATAAATTTCTCTTTCTCTCTCTACTTCAGAGGATGCAATTTATATTTAATTTCCTAGAAACGCGACTAAATATTGCCGTTACAGTTAATTCAACAAAAGCATCAACAGTTCCACAAAAAAAAACATCAATTGATTTAAAAATAAGGTTTTAAGTTCGGTTTGTTATTTGGGTCAAAGTAATTTATCACAAAAGTAGCATAACATTATATACTGGGTGTCCCAACCAGGACCTTGCCTACACGTGGTGCTGGGCGGAAATTTTTAAATGAAATTATTAAAAATTATATTTCGGCAATAAAAATAAACCCAAGATCATTTTTGTGAATTTAAACATATTTTATTTTTAAATCAAAAATTTCGAAATTAAAACTCATATTATTATTCAGAAATGTATATTTATTTAGTGTTTTTTTAGTGATAGAAGTTTTTACGAAATTTGAAAAACTTAATTAAAGAAATAACAGTGCATGGACTTTTATAAAATAATAAAATTTTAAGTCAGGTCTGGCATGACGCACTTGTTAATAAACTTCCCTCCTATGGTCTTCCAACTAAACTCTGCTCTTGGCTCCAGTTATCTTTCTAATCGACGTATATCAGTCATTGTTGATGGCCACTCTTCAAGCTTTCACGAAATTAATGCTGGAGTGCCTCAGGGTTCAGTACTAGCACCAACTTTGTTTCTTCTTTACATCAACGACCTTCTTTCTTCCACAACCAATCCCATTCATAGTTATGCTGACGATAGTACCCTTCACTCCACTTTTCAGGTTCCCAAACCAATCTCTCAACCCGACTTGGAAAGCAAAACGCAGGGCGATGCAGATATCTCTTTCACAGGATCTTAATTTGATCTTGGCTTGGGGCGCCAAAAATCTCGTTCAATTCTAATGCATCCAAAACACAATCATGTTCCTTGTCGCGAAAAAATCATCAAACACTCATCCTTTGCTTATGAGTGGCCAGGTTTTGCAGAGCGGGAACACATTTAACCTTGTGGGCGTCACTTTTGAGAATAACCTTAACTGGCATAAACACATT